>VJWM01000016.1:600000-891085 GCA_010909165.1 Anthoceros angustus
TTGGCTTTAATATTTCTTCCGAGTCTAGATCTCCTAAATCTTAAATAATAGTTAAATATTTATTAATATTTTTACAATATCTGATTATTTAAAATATTTAAAGTATGTAAATTTTATTTTATATAATATAATAAATGATAAATATTACATCTGTAAAGTGACGTAGTGTGAACCGTATCCCAAATATATAACTGCTAGAAATACATACACGAAAGACTCAAAGCCCTTCTTCCATTCTTTCCATTGCGACTAAGTGCCCATTTCCACCTAAAGTTTCATCAAAGGATTATTTTCACACTATACAAAAGAAAGGATTTGCATTTCGCCCTCGCATGCATTTCGTGACATGCATCACATGCATGCATTTCAGAGATTCCTCCTCCCGCATCCCGTGATCCAATTGTTCTTGACCTAACACCTTTTGGTGACTCTTCTTCATAAAGCGGCACAGGAAAACCAGTGGCAATATCTCATGCCCTTGGTGAAATACCTAGAATACCTGGGTAAAGTATAAAGGTAAGATGGAACTTCTTGAAAGGTACTCACATTATATATCGACTTTGAGGTCGTTCATATTACAGCCGCCATAGGTACCATTGCTACTCTAAGTACCCTTGTTCCGATATTTGGAGTATTTTTGTTTATCACCAATTAACTCATAAAATAATCAATCCTAACCTTAGCAATTAATCAATAACTTAAACTAGGGATTTAGATATAAAGAGCGCACTAATTTAGATAGTGCCTCTAAGATACTATTTCATCAAGTACCTTGTTTACAAGTAGCACCATATATTCAATTGTGCCTTATTCCATTGGAGCTCTCACACTTGGGCTTGAGGGTTAAGATTTTGAAATGCAAGGTTTGGAACCCTTCTGGCACTACGCCATCTCTCCAATATCCAGGGGAGGGGAGGGCCGGAGGGGGGCAGGGGACGCTCTTTCTTCACAAGGACTTCGCGTATTGAACGTCCCGATGGGACCCCCGGACTTCATTCAGGTATTCGTGAGTGTGGCTTTTGCGGAAGACTTGGCTCACATTGACAATCTCTCTCAATTAGGGGACCCATAAGTGGCCTTTGGTATCCTCTCTTCCTGCTTCGTGCGTCGGCCATGGTACCTCACCAAAACTATGGCTCCATCCCTCGCTTTCTGATCGAGTCAAAGGAACTTCGATAAATAGCTTATACAAGTGCTTGGAGACATCATTGGGCCAGGCACCTTTTAGTGCGTAGCACGGAGTCCGGCGCGGCAGCAAGCGTCCCTACCTGTCGCCTTTGGGGGCACAAGTCTGTTGGCCATGGAGGCCTTGGCACAAGCAGCCCTCCTAGGGAGTTGGGCTCTCTCTGCCCCCATCCTGGCCTCTCAGTTCTTAATCCGGGATTCCCCCATCTTAGAGGCCTTCATCTCGGACATGGAGGAGACGGCCTTCGCCTTGCAGGTTTCCCTAGGGTTGGCTAGGGCGGCCATCCAGGCTTTCTAAATCGCACCCACCTCTTTCTCTACCGTGATGAGGTTTCGCATGGGCTTAGTCCAACCTTTGGCCCGTTCCCTCTCAACATGCAGCTGTGGGGCCCCACTCGACGACTCTGGGTTCCACCTGGCTCGTTGTCCCACTGGTGGGCAACGTATTGGTACACATGATGCTATTCATGACGTTATGTTCGCTTTGGCCAAGGATGGAGAATTTTTCCCTACAAGGAGCGCCCATACACTCTGCGCAATGGCGTATCACTCATGGCTTATCTATTTCAAGCTAGGGGGGATCACATCTCTCTTGCAGATGTGGTTGTAATAGACCTTACCCGGGATACCATTTCTGAGCATGTCATCATTAAGCCTCCGGGTTCTCATCATTTGTATGATTCTCATCATGATATCAAAGCATAAAGTGAGTACAACTGGAGTTGTTGAATGAGGCTTGAAGGATGTTAAGTATACAATGAGTATAGCAGGAGTAGTTGAAGGAGATCAAGCATACAGTGAGTATACATCAAGAGTTGTTAAAGATTTCTTTGTCTTCACAAAAATATTTGCTCCAAGAGGGGGCCTCGACTTTGCCAAGTTCCTCATTCTTCTTTTTTCTACAATCTTTTACCATATGGTTAGGTTTCTATACTTATTACATATTGTTCCACTCTTCTTTTTATCTCTTGCAAGTGTTGAAGAAGATGACGGCTCTCTAGTCTGAGAGTTATATTGGGGTCATTGGGAAGCAGAATCTCAGCCTCAGCTTCGTCCTCTTCCTCTGCCCCTTTGTGTTTACATCACTTGCTGCAAATACCCACTGATCATAGGTGTAGTGCTTCTCCTCGACATCCGAAGCATTTGACACAAGTACAATAGGATCTTTCTTGGTGTCACCATTCTTATTTTTGGCTCTTCTAGCACCGAATCTTTCTAGGACATCGCGAGGCCGCCGTTGAGCATGATGCCAATTGATAAAACGTCTGTGCCACAAAGAAGCCTCCTTAAGATATTGTCCGTGACCTAATTGCTCATATTGGAGGATGTGCGAGATGGCAGAGCCAACCAATGTGAAGTGCAGGATGTTCTGACAACTTACAAAGTTAGTACCCGTCAACATCGGGATTCTCATCTTATTCTTACAAGAAAATCCAATAAACGCATTTTTTGTTTTCATTATGAAGTGGCTATTTTATTATGGAATTAATGGTCTATCATAGTAGCTTATTAAGTTAGGTTAAGAAAAACTATTTTTTCGTTCTCCCTTTAAGGAGTGATATTCAAATATGAGCGTTCACGTAAAGCATGCTTCCGCTAGATCAGTACTTTGACGGGGTCTTGCCCATCCCCCAACCATAAACATCATGCCCTCGTCCCCAGTGTAATACTCAAACATAAATTCATGCGAACTCCACAGCAAGACATGAGTTCAATGAACTTATGGGAACTCCACAGCAAGACATGAGTTCAATGAACTTATGGGAACTCCACAGCGAGACATAAGTTATATAGAACTCCACAACCACACGTGAGTTCACAGGAACTCCACAATTAGACATAAGTTCATTGAAACTCCACAGTTAAGCCAGTTAAGCGTCCTTCGGATGGATCATTACTTAGATTGGGTATTGCCCATCCTCGGATTAGTACTTGGATGGGGTGTTGTCCATCCTCGGATCAGTACTTGGATGGGGTGCTACCCATCTCCAGATTAGTACTTGGATAGGGTGCTACCCATCATCGGATCAGTACTTGGATGGGGTGCTACCCATCTCCAGATTAGTACTTGGATAGGGTGCTACCCATCATCGGATCAGTACTTGGATGGGGTGCTGCCCATCCTCGGCTCAGTACTTGGATGGGGTGCTGCCTATCCTCGGCTCAGTACTTGGATGGGGTGCTGCCCATCCCCGGCTCAGTACTTGGATGGGGTGCTGCCCATCCCCGGATCAGTACTCCGATGAGGTGCTGCCCATCCTCGGATCAGTACTCTCATGGGGTGCCCATCCTCGGCTCGATCTTGGATGGGGTCTTGCCCATCCTCGGCTCGATTTGGATGGGGTGCCGCCCATCCCCTCTCAAGACTTGGATGGGGTGCTGCCCATCCCCGGATCAGTACTCCGATGAGGTGCTGCCCATCCTCGGATCAGTACTCTCATGGGGTGCTGCCTATCCTCGGATCAATACTCAGATAAAGTGCTGCCCATCCCCGGATCAGTACTTCGATGGGGTGCTAGCCATCCCCGGATCAATACTCTGATGCAGTGTTGCCCATCCTCTACCTATAAACATCATGCTCTCATCCTCACAGTGTGCGGAGCCGCCAGTTGTTAGTGCCCTATGGGGTTACTCCAATTGTTAGGCCAGTTGTTAGTGTGTTAGTGCCCTACAGGGATAATGCAATTGTTAGGCCAGTTGTTAGTGTGTTAGTGCCCTACGGGGATATTACAATTGTTAGGCCAGTTGTTAGTGCCCTACATAGTTACTGCAATTGTTAGTCCAGTTATTAGTGTGTTAGTGCCCTACGGGGTTACTACACTTGTTAGGCAAGTTGTTAGTATGTACTTAGTGCCCTACAGGGTTACTATAATTGTGAGGCAGTTCATAGAGTGTTAGTGCCCTACAAGGTTACTACAATTGTTAGGCCAGTTGTTAGTGGTACTGCCCATCCCGTATCAGTACTTGGATGGGGTGCTGTCCATCCCCGGATCAGTGCTCCGATGGGGTGCTGCCCATCCCCGGATCAGTGCTCCAATGGGGTGCTGCCCATCCCCGGATCAGTGCTCCCATGGGGTGCTGCCCATCCCCGGATCAGTGCTCCAATGGGGTGCTGCCCATCCCCGGATCAGTGCTCCAATGGGGTGCTGCCCATCCCCAGATCATTGCTCCGATGGGGTGCTGCCCATCCCCTAGCTAAACATCATGCTCTCATCCTCAGAGTGTGCGGAGCCACCAGTTGTTAGTGCCCTACGGGTTACTCTAATTATTAGCCCAATTGTTAGTGTGTTAGTGTCCTACGGGGTTACTCCAATTGTTAGTACCCTATGGGGCTATTACAAATCAAAGTTGTGAGTGCCATATGGGGTTACTAAGATCAAAGTTGTTAGTGCCCTATGGGGTTACTACAGATCAAAGTTGTTAGTGTCCTACGGGGTTACTACAGATCAAAGTTGTTAGTGCCCTACGAGGTTACTCCAATTGTTAGTGCCCTATGCGGCTACTCCATATCAAAGTTATTAGTGCCCTATGGGGTTACTGCAAATCAAAGTTGTTAAAGCTCTACATAGTAACTCTAATTGTTAGTTTCTTACCTTAACTTCATATACTACCGTTGAGATGAATATCAATTAGTGATGACATTGATATCCCAGCTATGTTTGTGTACACCGACGATATTCCTAGATCACTTGTTTAAGAGACATGAGGCAATTAGCCTGGTCACTTTCCATTGCAAACCCTTTTTTTTCGGTGGCTCATGCTACATATCTTCGACCACGACCATGCATGTGACTTTCCATGCGAATGCTCGCGGGTAAGTTGTCCGTTTTATCGGGGTTATTTCGGTGAACATCTATTGGGTGGCCGAATAGCTCCGCGCACAATGGAACTTCACAAGTGCTCTAGTGTTGTAGCTATCAACAGTTTTGTTACGACCGCCATCTCCATGCCTATCGCACTGAATTTCATGGAGATTCTCACTGATCTACTTCACACCCGAACATGACGTAAGAGGCTTTAAACAATGAGCCCATATGAAGAAGTATTACGATCATGCTGTATTTATTAGCAGCAACCACAAATTGCTAGCTTTCCAAGAACAGAATGTTCACAGGTGAGTGATATATGAAAGACATATCCCTTCTTTGGTGGAGATTGTATAAGGAAGCAACCTTCCATAGCGATCCAAAGCTACCTTCCACACGATGTAGGGTATAGAACAATTCCTATACACAACGTCAATGAAAATAGTGTACGGCTTAGGACAATGATAGCCAACCATTAGTGGTTTGAGTACCAAAGTGAGGCATGATCACATCTTACAACTTGTCACCTATTTCAGTGAGTGCTTCACCAATTAATTGCAATGCACTTACAATGCACTTGACCAATTTGTCTTTGTATGTCGATCAACTCTTTGTTGCGAGCCATAGTGTCTTTATGGACTTGAGCATCAAAGGTCATATGCTCCTTATGCCTTTTGTGTTTTTTGTCGTCAGTGTCTTGTAATTGTCTTATGAATCGACTCGTCAATTGTGCAAAAAGCTCCTTTCCCTTTTGGGCACTCAAATATTTATGCGTCTTCTCATGGGCACTTTTTGTTTTTGTAGTGATTTGCTTTACTCAATTAACAAAGTACAACAGAAGAACTACTCCAAATACTCAAAAGTGCCTAAAGAGTCAATGGCAATCTGAACTAAGTCGAGAAAGATGGTCTTCGTAGAAGCCACCATGCGACGTAACTGATGAATCGAAGTTTCCAAGGTGTCAAAATTGCATGACATTCCAACAATTTGTGAAGAGGCACGTCATGGAATCTCAGACAATGCTTCGTGGATGTGCCAAAGAGGGTCGTGAGAGCGGCAAGGTAAGCCCAGAAAAGAACGCAGCCTCGAGCACTTACGGGCACTTCTAAGGATAGCCATGTGCACTTGGGTCTTCTAGATTGACACTTATACAATTGCCTTTTACTCCTCAAACAATGAAGGTTGATCCCTGTCCCTAAGAAGTCATTTAGTGCCTTCACAAGAAATTGTTGGAATAGAGCTTGTGTCTGCAAAAGAACAGAGATTGCTCAAGACATCTGATAAATGAATTGGGAACAAATACTTGGCAGCCTACACATATACCTGAAGCACGCAAATTACTTGGATCTCCTAACTGCTCTATCCAGAGAGCTCCCAAAAGGCACAAGGAGCAGATGACCTTTGATGTTCTATCCAAAGAACGAGCACACAAGTGCTTCCACAGGTGAGCCGATATTGGCAACGGGACAAGCCCATAATGACAGCCGTAGTACCGGTAAAGAAGGAGAAGACACCGAAAATTTTCCCAAAGGTACTCTACCCCAAATATTTTCAAGTATGTATCAACTTACTAGTTTCTCAGCGCTACTGGGCCATGCATGTTCATTAATAGAAATTGTAGACATGGAAGAAGCCATGTGGCTCTCATGGAAAGTGACTCTTCCTCTGCTGCTATAGCAGAATGTCCCCATTTGAAGAAATGGTGTGAAGCGGTTCACCAATCTGCAACTTATGATAGAATGTGACAACTACAAGGTAAATCTCACTGATTTGAGCAGTGCTGTAATACCTCATTTTGTTCATATTACCAACCTTGATGTCATGATGCATATGAATGTGTTTGATTTCCCAACATGTTGAACAACTGCGGTGAATTGTGCTGTCCTTGTACCCAACAATCTCATTAAGTAAGGGAGAAATGGAGTTTGAGACACCTTAATGCGATGTCTTATCCAAGGGCTGACCCAGACCTTGCAGGAATTCCGAAATCGGGGCCATGAGTTCCAAAGAGAGTCATATATGTATTATACCGTCTCTGCTCTGATGTCTCAGAACATGACGCACACACCCATGCATGCCTCAAACCCAATTTGTTGCCGAAACAAGACTTATCCCACCCCATCCTATTAGTGGGTAGGATGGGTAGCTTTTAGAGAGAAGTTTTACGACTAAATTATGTAATATTTTTTAAAGTTATATAACCTAATTAATAACCATAAGATCATCAAATTAGATTATGTTTTTGAAAAGGCCGCAACATGCTGGCCCTTCTAGGAGTATGATTTTATGGCTCATGTAATCAATATTATAATTATTTTAAGTCAATGTATATTATTAGCTAATAATTTTTCTAGGTAAAGATAGGTAAGGTGGTTGTGGGGTAATTACATTGAGTTCACACTGCCACGACCATTTGAAATGTCGTAGTAAGTTGGTCAAATTCGAGATGGATGTCTTCCACGACCATTTGAAATGCCATAGTAAGTCGGTTATATTCGAGATGGATGCAAAGACACCATGGCAAATGTTTGTCAGCACCGTGAACGTTGCTCATTAATAAAAGGGTGAACTTCATTTATAAAAATATCCCATGGTGAATTAGTGGGGTGGTCATTGACGGTGAGCAAGCGATTAACGACTACCCCAATTGACATAGGTTGTTTATCTTGACACTTGAGCCTTAGGAAGAGGTGAATTCTTAAAGGTGGGAAACTTTTCTGTCCAGAGAATGAGGAAAATCAAAACAAGGGATGAGAAACGCTTTGAGAGGATGCTTCCAATTTGAGTCCGAAAGATCCTTGCTTTAGTCTCGATTTAAGTCTCGAAGATCGTTGCTGTATGCTCGAATTAAAGAAAAATAAATATAATAATTTTGATCACCTAATGAAAGAGTTTTATTCACTTGAAAAATCATAACATTCGTCCACGATGCCACGCTACAAAATATTCGTTATGGGTAGCAAATACATATATCGGTGAGAGTGTGCGAGGGAGATATATGCACGGCAAAGGGCATCATCTGGCCCTATCCGCGGCCTGATGCAGGCGTGGCCCAGTAGGCACGGAGAATCAAGGCTACACCGAATATGTGTAGGGGAATCCTGTTGCCAATGGCAGTGAAGGCACATTGCAAAATCCCAGGAAGTTCCAAACCGGCTCCCGGTTGGTTGCGACGTGCACCGGCATGATGATAGTCATGGCATGTGGCGGGGCTCGCACGCTTGAGGCCTGCCAACGCCTTGTTTGTTTGCTGTCACCGACTGATGAAACGGCAGGCTGTTGCGGGCGCCCCATGTGCCGCATTAAATCTGCTCCGCACTGAACGAGTTTAATAAGCTCTTCAAGTTCCTGCCATCGGATGAGAGATGACCTCGAGCCCGGCGCGGGGCTGCGAGTTGCAGCGGCATCGGCTGCCTCGCTCGCTGCTGGGGCCCTGGGCCTCTGGCTGCATGGCAGTGGGCTCTGCCAAATGCCCACCGCCAATTCGCTACCGGGCTGCATAAAATACTCGTACGGTAACCGCGGCGCTGCAACGGTGGCCGCAGTTGTGGGCCGTGGCTGGAGCCTGGCTGCCTGGGCCTGGGTGGTTCAGCTCCCAACATATGCCGCGGCCACACTTTGGCTGGGCCTTTTGATGCGCTCCATGCGTTGCGTTGCTTTGTGTAGTGTGCAGCCTGCGGGGGCTCGGGATTCCATCTCCACCCACAGCGAGCTAAACGTGTTGCCACCTTTCGCTAATCCCGCTTACCAGTCCGTTTGGTCCGCTGGAGATGGCCATCGGAATTGGATAGAACTTTTGAATTTGACGAGCTTGTCACGTGACCGCAGGAAGTCCGTTGTCGTTAATGATGGGCGATTATTCCCTGCCGGGAATTCTGACCGCAAGCAAATCTCGAGCTCCGGCGGCAAGCTGGCCAAGCTTGGATATGATGTGTGCATACTATGTACATATGTACAGTACATGTTGTTCATCATGCAGGCTGCACTCGAGCAGCGGAAGCATCGAACATCGAACGCGGGCGAGGGGGAGGAGTGAACGCTAATTTGCGTCCCTGGTGAGCGAAATAAATTTGGGCATTTATGAATCCGTCAGCGGAGAGGAGGGCCAGGCGATATTGGAGCTGCCGGTCGGCATTCCCGAGGCTCGCTCAGTACAGCGGCGGGCCGGCCGGGCCTGGCCTTTACTGTTCTGCACAAGGCCTGTGATAGCAGATAGCAGGCCTGCAATGCCCACAATAGTAATGCAGGCCTGCAACTGCAGCGCCGCTGTCTGTGCTCCACCGGCTGCTTCTGGCGACTGTGGAGGGCAGCGTACAGTGGCTGCCGCACTTGCAGTGCTAGCAACAAACATACATACCTACAGTGCTGACGACTGTGACTGTGGGCCTATTTCCGGGCCAGCTGGACCCGTTGCCGCGTTGCAACTTTGAACACACACTCTACTGTACATACATGCACACAGTCACACTGTTACTGTATCACTATTTTACAGTGGGACAAGCTGGAGACGAGATGCACTGCACAGACTGTGACCGGGAATGCTACCAACAAGTGCCACTGCTGATGAGAATAAAACAGCATGGTGGAGGGAGCCATTTGCGCGTGCGAATATATCAAACCATTTATAGCAAGCTATTGTCCTGCACGACATGCCACCCGATAAAATACTCCGCCCCATCGCTTGCATTGCACTGCACGTATCATTGGCGCTGCCAATGAGTGTGTTTCGTGATGACGGGAATGAATGAACACACCTGGAATGAATTTCCAGCTACAGTAGGAGCCTGGAGGTAGTAGTCTACAGATGTTCCTAGTGCGCAATCTCATGACTTTGACAAATTTGTGCTTTCCGAAGTCCGATCTCCAACAACCGACGGTGGTGTCTCATCTAGGCTTGAGGAGGCAGGAATGGGACACACACATGGCGGGGCCTCCAAGCACACTTTTTATTACACTTATATTCAGAATGTGGCTAGCTAGCTAGCTAGCCAGCCAGTCACTTGCTTCTCATGATGGTGAGACAAGTCATGATCACACAAAGTCATTCACAGTTGTCTAGTCTTAAAACTGCTAGCTGGAGCGGGAGCCCCTCAGCCTGAATCAATACATACGGCAAAATCGTAAAGACTAACTTGTCTTTTTGAGTTTTCTGGTTTTCCAGGAGCTCTACCAATAGTTCAGGGCGCATGCCAGGGTTGCCTGAGCCTTGTGTAATGTACAAAGTGAGCGGAAATGATCTGCTGCTAGTATAGCTTGGGCTGTCCTGGCAATCTAAGCCGTCGTTGTGCGCAGCAATTTTGCTCCAGCCGCTGTTGCAGCCCTAGCCTGTCCAACTATTGACAATTTGGGAGATTGTGCAGGTTGGCGAATCCAATTGCAATCCCCCGATCACCCTGGCAACCAAATTCCGGTAAGGAAAATAAACTCTTGCAGCTGCACGTGTATCTGCACCTGCCCCTGCACCTGCTTCCACCATCTACCTCAGTGCCAGTGCTGAGCTAGCCCCGCCGAGAGAAATGTTGAGAGGAATGTGAAAGCAGGGCCAGCTGCAGATGCAAAGGCAATTGCAGTTGCGGTTGCGGTTGCACCCGCCTGTGGTAGTCACACGGCACACATCTCTACAATCCTGGACCCTGTATGCTATTGCGAGCGTGCCGATGCAGGTAGCTGTCGGTCCTGAGTCCTTAGTATCTGGCTTTCCGACGAAGGCAGCCCAGGATCCTTGTGATCCGCCGCCGCCGCCGCCGCCCCCTTCCCCTCCACCCTGGCCTCCAAACCGCTGCCGCCGGCAGAGGTCTCGGCCGTGATCCGGCGCACAACAAACCCGGCCGGCCCAACATCGTTGTGGATAGGCGAGGGCCCGGACGGGGGGATGCGCGGGGCTCTGGACAGCGTGTACCCCCCCGTCCGTTTCACCGGTACAGGATCCCGCTCCCCCACCACCACAGGGACATCTCCACTCCCAACTGCCACCTCCACCAGCAGCTTGGGCCCGGGCCTCCCGGCCGCAGCAGGCAGCATGGCCGGCCCCGCAAGCAGCAACGCCGCGGGTGCCAGCACCAGGAGGAGAAGGAGACGGACGAGGGCTGCCATCACACGCACACTGCACACACCACTGCAGCTGTTGCACCAGGGAGGGACAGAGTGTGGGCCGGACTGTGCACAGCCTCGGGGCTGCACCCACCACGGCAAGATCGCTTACAAAACAAACACACACGCACACACACTCAGGCAGTGAGACAGACAGAGACACGGGCTCCTGCAGAGACAGAGACAGGGATGCAGGGGCTGGGGGAGACACGGCAGAGCACAATGTACCGGGACTAGGAGGGCGGAGAGGCGCGGAGGAGGCGGAGCAGGGGGAGAGGGAAAGGTGGGTTTGTGGGTGCAGAACTCAGAGGTGGTAGGAGCGGCGGGGATGTGGAGAGGGCGCCGGCGGGCCTTAGTGCGGCTGACATCGCCACCTGCGGCAGCAAGCATCGGGCGGCAACGTGCTCAAACGTGGCTGAGGCTGAGGCTGAGGGTGACTTGGTGCGCGATCGCGCCCGCTCCTCATCATGCTCCACCTTCATCAACTTCTTTATAAATTTGGAAGAAGTGGCTGCGCCTGCAGCTGGTTGCCTCCCGCTCCGCTCCGGTGCGCTCTCCTCTCCTTCCCTTCGCTTCCCTTCCCTTCCCTTGGCTCGTCTCGTGGCGTCTCGACTCGATTTCACTCCCCTCCACCTCCTCTCGTTTTTGTCTCGTCTCGACTCCCCAGCAACACGCATCCCCTCTGGGCCCGGCCCCGCGAGCCATGCCATTTTGCCATCGCGCGCGCGCTCCGGGCAGGCGCTGGGGCCCGGGCGGGCTGGCGGGCCCCGCCGCTCCATAATCTATATTCTCTATGCACATACAGAGACATATCTGTATGGCGTAACGACATTTAGCGGGGATGATGATGATGATGCCCGTGGGCCATGGCTGCATGGCTGCTTGCCCGGCGCTGCGCATGCGCCCTTCGCGTTTCGCCGTTTAGCCGTTTCGCCGTTTCGCCGTTCGGCGGTCAACGCTACGGCCCAGTCACACCTGGTCAGTCACTGGCCCACTCCCGCAGCCGCAGCGGCACAGGTGAAAGTGAAACCGCCGGTTGACCTCAGATTCATTTTCCACCAGATTCCCCCCCCCGGCCCTGCCTCGAACCAGCAATCTGCGGTAGCTACCTACTCTACACTCTACTCGATTTTATACATGTAACATACACACGGACTGCATACTGTACAAAACTACAAATGTACAGACATGTCGGACTCGTCTACGGTTGCATGTTTGACTTGTCGGGCACGGGCACGAATCATGATGCCGTGGGTCCCTTCCGCGTCAGCCCAGTCAGCCGTCAGCCTCTGCGGGTGTCCGAACGGAATGGGCGTCCCGGTCGCCCGCAGGTGCCGTCAACCGTCCTGCCCAATGGAATGTGCATACTGGGGCGCTGGCCGGTCTGGGCTGCCGCGCTCTTTGACATCGGCGACCACGTATGTGCATACATCGCGGTAGTACGATAATGTGGCGTATGTATGACGCATGTGAGCGTGCGTGAGTCGCGGGAGCTTGCCATGCCATGCCATAACATATGTGATTATGTAGTAGTAAAACACGAGGTTGCAGTAGGTTGTCGACCGGACCGGACCGGACCGCGTCGCGGGCTAGTCGACGGGGGAGCCTCCTGACCGGACCGGACCGGACCGGACCGCTCTTTCCTTCTCGCACACTCCCCTTCGCCTTGTACACTTAGTGGACGCCTCTCGCATTAAACGCTGCTGGACCTGACTTTCTCGTTTCCTATATAATGCGGGCATTCCCCCATTGTCATCACCCACGACTGCAAAGCAGCCAGCCAGCAAGCGTCCCACCGGATTCGAATGCGATGCGACCTGCACACACACAACAATCGAATCGACACCCAAGGCAGCTGCCAGCACCCAGGGCCTCGGATCGTACGTCGAGACACTCGCTAGGAGGAAGTGGCAGTTTTTTCAGTTTATCAGGCTTGCAACACATCCCGGTTTTGGAGTCGTCGAGATTTGGCGTTTACAAATCTGAATACTTGGAATCCATGGCGGGCAAGTGCAGTGGAGCATATTGCGTGCTTCTGCTCTGCCTGCTCCTGGCGGGATTCTGCGAGCAGGGGATGGCCGGAAGGCGGGGCATGCCAGCTGCTGCAGCGAAGGAGCCCTCGGTCGTGGTCCCGGTCGGGGACCCGAGGGATGCCACTCAGCGCTGGACCGCGACCGGGGGGGACTCGGCCGGGCCGGTAGCTAAGGTGATTTCCGTGAGGAAGTGGAAACGTCCCGAGTCGCCTCCTTCCATGCCGTGGAGCGACATCGGGGAGCTGCTGGTGGACGGACGCGTACGGGAAGCAGCCAAGCAGCCTGCCCGCTACTCCAAGAAGCCTGCCACTCCGTCGCCGACTCCTCCCTCCCACCCGGGCACTTGCATCAGTACCGTGCCCGGGACTTGCTGATCACCTGCATCCATGGGATGCGTCTCAGCATCCCATGCAAGTGATGAGCAACGTGCAGGTTAGCAGAAATGGGAGAAACTGGTGTCAGCTCCGGATCAGGAGCTCCCACGCGTCCGCTGCAATGCGGCCATGCAATATCATTGCTGCAATCGTCTCTGCTAGCGTGACATACGTGGCGCAGCAATCCTGGGCAGTGCAGCAAGCGAGCTCTCGTATGCGCAACCTGCGACCGCTACTGCCCAAGCTTGTTGAATCGAGTGTAGTTGCACCCATGCGTTCTTTTGTAGGTGACAGATTGTCACGGTTAGCGTTAGAGTAGGATCATTCTTTGCCAAGTCCACACATTGTGCACTTGGTTGCAGCCAGGGCATAATTGTCCTGATGTGAACCGGTACCGTCCACAAGCCGAGACGGGAAAATCTTTCAATGTGCACCACGACGCCGTCCAGATAATATAATTCCAAGGTTGTCCAATTCCACATGCTTACACCAAGTTGCCTTTCTGCAACATTGCCAGTATGCCACAATCACTCCAATCAGATCCCAGGGTACATCACCGCACAAGATGGTTCTCATCAACTGCCGTCATTCCGAGAGCAGACTTGACTGGATTGCGTGAACGCGTGCACAGCCTCCTGCAACTTCGGGGCTCAGCTCTTGAACACCGTCCTTCAACTTCGGTGCTCAGCTGCTTTTAACTCCTCACGGCTGCTCTACAGGGCTGGCTTTTGCGCAGTCTTTTTAGTATGCAGTTCTGCTGCGCCCCTGCAGGCGCCGGCTCTAATTCCTTTATACATACCTTCCAGCTGCTAATCTGCTTCCCGTATTGGAGTATACAAGACTGACGCAGTTAGGAGCCCTGTTAGCCAATAGGGCCGTTAGGGCTACACACCCCCTTCACCAGGAGTCATACCTCCTCACCAATAGACCTCACAGTGTTGTCACCTAGACTTTGTTCATTTTTCTTCCGTGATGGTGTCTTCGTCACGCTAGGGGTGGTTCCTCTGGCCTAGGGAGGCAGCATTCACTCTCCTCCGATTCCGGGAGGGGGATTGGGAGGCTCTAGAGGAGGAGGGAGGGCGCACAGCGAGATCTCATTGAGGAAAGACACTATGAGGAGGAAGAGGAGACGGATCTGGCCATCCTAACGCTAGAGGGCATGGCAGCTTTGGAAACCGAGGTGGCTAGATGGTATGAAGAGAGGAGGGCTATGCTGGATATAGCCCGACAAGCGAGTGAAGAAGTACCCAGGTCCACCCCGGTAGGACCTTCCTTAAGTGGTGGGAGCTAGTATCGGACGAGGAAGAGGGAGACAGGCCTAATCCTACCAGTGCGTCTACAAAGGTAGGCACCAGAGAGGCCGAGGGGAATTCATCCCCCTCAGAAGGAGGACAAGAAGTAGGGGAACAAGCCCCCGGAGAGAGAACTGTGGAGCTACTTAATTAAGTCCACATATGCGTATGAAGAGGTAGGAGGACGACCTCCTACAAGTGTCGTAGGGACGAGGGTGACAGAGGTAGGGGATTTACCTCCTACTAATGGGATGGTAGGAGGAAAACCTCCTACAAACGAGGTGGTAGGAGGGAAACCTACGGATGAGCCGGTAGGAGGAGCACCTCCTACAAGAGAAGAGGGGGAGATTGTTTCTTCCCCAGGGGCAAGCCTACCTACGGAACGGATGAAGGTAGGAGGTGAAACCAGGGGCAGTTCCGATGAACGATCCGAATCAGGAGGAGGTAAGCAACCCGCTGAAGATGAAGGCGATAGCGCGGGAGTTAGAAGAAGAAATGAAGGCGGACCTCTTAGCTGGTAGGACGATTCGTAGGATGACTTGTAGAAGCATTCTTTTTTGGACACTGACATCAAAGTGGGGCCCATATTTATAGCAATCTCAAGATGCAACCTGCACAAGGAAACAGGAAACTGGTTGAGAGGCGGGGGTGCGCGCTCCTTCCCTTTGGCTCAGCACCTCCGGTGAACCTCGCTCTCCTCCTCTGACGCACCGTTTGGGGGACAGCGGATGGTCGCGCGCACACTCACAGCAGGGGTGCGCCACCAGGGGGAAGAACCATAAGGATTGATATTGAACTGTTTACATGGCTCCCCTTTTATAGGTGGAGCGTTCCCTCATGGAATCCGGAGGGTCATCTCGCATTTAAGACGCACATATTTCGAGAGATGCTTGCTTGCTTGTTGGCATCTTGCAGGGCACTAATGTTAGGGACTCGTTGGAAGTAAACCTTGGGGGAGTTTCCAAACCCAAGAGCGCTCACGTTAGGGGCAATCTCCAGGCTGCCGGCCCAAGCAAAAACCCCATCGATTCGATCACTTTAGGCACCTGTGCCGTAAGAGCGATTCGTGTAGTTTGTCATGTGTAGGTTGGTGATTGGAGGAAGAGTTTACGAGGTTGAAATATTAGAATGTTGTCGTTGTAGTGTTTCTGAGCGTAGGATTTAGAGGAATCTGGGAGGCTCGAGGCGGAGCCAGGGGCCAGTCGACCTAATATCCGCCATTGGTGAAGAATTTTGTGACGGAATTGTGGCGAGTCATGGCGGTAAAATGAAACACCTCTTAGACAAGCGCATCCAAACAAGTCTCTTGGGATCGAACCTACGTATTCGACGACTGTGGGATAAGTGTGGCCACCGAGGCTAGCTCTGTGTGACCGGGGTGAACCTACCACATTTTTTACGCCGTTGCCGGGGATTTGGTCACTGGATAGCTTGCTTTGAGGGTAAGATAAGAGTTGAATGACTGGTCGAGGGAGAGGGTCTTTATTGTCAAAATACAATTAACCCTGGACTATGCTTAAGTTAGTTATGGTTAGGGTTGAATGGGTATAAGTTAAATATGTGACCTTTAGATATTAGGGCTTAGTATAAAACACACTTGAGACATTTTGTTAATTATTATTATCAGTTTTGTCTATCTTGCTTTTGTCTATCTCGTCTCTAAGCTGTCTTAGAGTACGTGATTATGTCCAACAATTGATATGGTATCAGAGCTTCAATCTCCATTGTCCACATATTTGCAAGATGCCTAACAGGGGAAGGGAACACACGCGGGGCGTCAAAGAGTGGAGAAGCTGCATGTTTTGGAAGAATTCCAAATCAAAGCTTTTGCTCTCCTGAAGACGTAGCAGACCTCTACGCTTCTAACTACCCTGAGTACTATCTAAGGCAATTTGTGGACAAGAGATCCGATCGAGCAGAACAGAGAAGGGCAGATCAAAGAGAAGCCAACAACTTTAGAGTTGACGCCATCTTTCGAGCACGTTGTAGACAGAGGGGACAGAACCCTCATCTTTACTTCGAACGCCCTGAGCTGCCCCTGTGGAATCCTTATTTCAACCAAGACCTGCAACACAGCATTGTGATTAGGAAGGATCATCACACAAAAACCACAATAATCAAAGCATTCTGAGCAAGATTTTTGCAACAGTTGTCCATGTGGAGAAGTCCCTTTCTTTCCTGCTATCAAAACAAGAAGTATTGAAAGCAAGAATTGAAGAATTGCATATTGAAATTGAGCAAACCCATTGGGTGATAGAAGCCAAGCGCAAAATAAACGATCTTGTGATAGAAATCTCCAGGACACTACAGTACCTGGATGCAGCAACACAAGGGGATTACGGAGTGCTAGCTTCAAGATCAAACGAGGGAACACACTCAACAATTCAGCCATCCACTGATGGCTTACTTGTCTGAATTTTTCCGCTGCGTAAGGGCTTGCAAGCGCTAGAGATGTGCAAGTTTGCTGCTAGATTCGAACCGTCGCTTTCAGATGAGGCACCTCTTCACCAGTGTAATCTGATTCATTACATTGGTCCAACTAGGTACGTTGTTTGGTGTCTTGCGCCTCTTCACTTTCCAGTGACTCCTGGCAGTTAGGTTTGAAACGATATGAGTTAGAAAAATGTCTTTTCACATGTACAAAATTTGTCTTTACGTTGACTAACCAAAAGCACACAGAAGACCTCGACGGGGAGGTTAGCACGGGCAGGCCAGGATACACCTTATCCCTTACCCTCCCGGGCTAGCCCTTCCCGTCGAATCCCCTACATGCCATGGTTAGCCAGGCTATCCGGGCCCTTAGCCCAAGGCCCGTAGTGCCAGCCCCGAAGGAGACCATCATTGCTCTTCGTGCACTTCACCCGGCTCCAGGTGACCCCATTCTTCAAGATATCCTGGAATTCGTGGTTGAGGAGCCCTTTTGTCTGGATAGGGCAACTTTCGCCCTAGCTCTTACCACTGCCCCACGACTTTCTTCGAGTGGGGGTAAAACTCCCCATCGAATTTTCCAGGTGTTGGGTGCTAGCAGGTTATTCACTGTGGAAAAGCCCACACTAGGGGAGCGCCTTATCGCCATGGGGGAGGCATTTTTGCAACTCATTAGCCGCAGCATTTTTTCTCCAACTCCAGGAGCAGTTCTTGGCTCATCTTAGCCCTCATCAATTTGGGATAGCCATTCCGAGGGCTGTGAATTGGTCGCGTTCGGTATTAAGGCAGTTCTTAAGTCACATTCAGATTGGGGCTTGGCAGTTCGATGTTGAGAACGATTTCAATGCTATCTCCAACAGGGCGGCCATTTTCAATGAGCGCAAAGACGAGAGCACGCAGCTGGCAAGTTCTATTCAATTTGTTCGTTCCTTTTATGGTTCCTCGTCTTATCTTTAATATCAGCATGGTCCCTCGATGGAAGGGGTCTCTTTGATGGACTCAGCAATGGGGACTAGGCAGGGGGACCCTGTGGGGGGACCCGGCACGTGCCTTCTTTGCCATGGCACACTTCATGGCACTATCGGCCACTGTCTCCTCGGTTCGGGAGTGTCTTTATCCGTCAATAGCGAACGACACTCATCTCCTAGGGCCGGGGGCTAAGGTGAAGGAAGCTTTCGAACTCTTCTCCTTTGACCTCTCCTGCCTAGGTTTGAAGGTGAAGATCTTGAAGTGCAAGGCTTGGTCCCCATGGGCATCAGTGTTACGCTCTCTTTTCAATATCCCGAGGGGGATATAACTTCTCCGCAAGGACTTTGCGTTTCAGGGATTGTAGAGTGCCAAATCCGATGTTCATAACCCCGGTAGCTTATTTTATGCTCATTTTGTTTCTTTCGAGCTGTTACTTTTTTAGTAGGATAGGGCGGAGTTAGCCAATAAGGCGATTTTTTGTCAGATTGCACTTATAGTGCAATCCTTAGACCGATTTCGCATGTGCCCGGCTCCGGTTTCAGGTGACACTACACGACAGAATCCTTATGAAAAATCTCCATATTAAGCATACGGAAGAGCCTCCCTATGTGTGCGGTGCCTAGGCCATTTTTAGGTAGGTATACATTTTCCGGTTCCGAAAAGCGGCCTCCTGCCGGTGCTGGCCGGTCTCTTGCGTGCGTCTCTTTTCATCGTGCCCACATCTCTGACCGTAGCACCTTGGTTCAGACTCTGTTCACCTCTTTGCGATCCGAGCCGTGTTGATCCGCCTACTTTTTGGCGGGCATAATGCAGCACCCATTTCTTCTCGCGAGCTCTTCTCTCTTGCGTCCGCAGGCAACCACAGCTGAACTTATGGCACTGGATATCGTGCCTTGTTTCACACCAAGCTAAACTCCACAAGTGTCAACACTTGCAACGAGTCAGGCTCCTACAAGGAAGAGATCAAATTGGACAGAATCTGAATTACGCATCTTGCAGGCAGCGAAGAGAGAAGACATGGATTGTCACCACGCTGGTGGTGCGAAGGAAATGACCAAATCTGCAGCCCTCCGGTGGGCTGCAATTGCTAGGTCATGTGCAGCACAAGGCGTTTCACAAACTCCTCGGCAATGTCAAGAGAAGTGGGATTCTTTGTTTTGCGATTACAAGAAGATCAGTGATTACCAAAAAGCCAGATGGGTATTGGAATCAGATAGGAAATCTAGAGCTCAAGCCAGTTTACCTTTGAATTTCTTCTACCAAGTGAATGAATTAATGAGTGCATGGCTGCAGCAGAGCAAGAGTGTGAATCCAGCCGGCTTAGTTCTCGACTCTAGAGAGCTGAGCAATGCAGGTATGCTTCTCATAGCCATTGTATGCTAAATTGACAACTGCTGCTTGGCTGGAGTACACTATTCTCATGATCAAATGGTCACTTTGTGTGTGCAGGTACATGTAATCAGGCTACACCTTCCAGTAGTTCCGTTCCCACTTATGAAGAGTTCGATCTCTTTGGACACGGCCAGAACCCAGATGTTACACAAGTGCAAGGTCATTGGAGTCAATCTTCTGAAGATATGGAAGCTGGAAGGAGCCAACGAACACCAGAGACTACAAGTACGGCTATGTCACCTTTGAAGGGTTCCAATCAAGGAAAAAGGCGAAAGCTGAGTTCACCATACTGGATACCATTCAGAAGTCGGGACGTGAAGCCTTCCAAATCGGGAAGAAGGGCTTGCAATGCTGAGATCTTCAACACCACAGACTGTACGGCCATGTCCAATTCCTCTTGGGAGTGTTCAAGAACCTGAGATGATATGCCATAAAATGTATTAGGGAACGGACGCGCGGAGGGGCGTCACAGCCGAGAACGGTCGAGGCCGTGAGGCCGAGACCGTTCTAGGCCGGCGCCCGACGGCGTCCGGCCTCAAGGCGAGGGAGCGGCCGAGTCCGGGGCCGAGGCAGCGCCTTTCATTGCGGGGCCGGGGCGGGAGCCGAGGTCTGTGAACTTGTTTAGACTGGGTGCCTATACCACCCGGCTTATATGTCATTTCTCTCTCTCTTACAGTAACTTGCCCTTCACTACGGTATCATTTTCGTTTTTTCAATCCTTTTACACAATAAAAGGATTATCATTCGTCATTGTCGTAATTAGGCTCTAATCAAAATAGTTTTGGTTAAATCACACATATTCTATTGGAGTAGATGGAGTGTAATATGGTTCTGGTTGTCCCGTCTCTTCAGAATAGTACTTTTTGAGCTGCTGATTGTATGGTCCAGATAAATGTATAATCATTTGAATATTTCATCAAGCGAGAATATTTACGCAATTTAAACCATTGTCGAATTCATATATAAAACTTATCTATTTTTTAACTTTAGTACTCACCTCAAAGAGTGAAAACAACTCGTTTTGATTCTCCGATAACTACAAACAAAAAGTAAAAGTAATTAGTCATTTACCTCCATTTCAATTCGGAGAAGATCTTTCTTTGCATATACCTTTTCGACAAGCGTTAAACACGTCTTTGTGAAGATTCCCCACTGCGGAAATGTGATCGTATGTTACGAAGAAACATAAACATTAGAATTTTTTTGGAATGCAAGCGGATATTACCTTTCAAGCGATGTACCTTTTGAATGTTTTTAGTTGTCTCCGGTTCTTCCATGAGAGACAACAAGTCTGTCGTTTTCAACTCCTTATTTTCAATTGCTGCCCCTATCTCTGCATTGAATGCATACAGAATTATATAACATGAAATTATATGTAATGAAAATAACAGAGAGAGAGGAAGTTATCGCGGCTTACTTGCTTGGATCTGTCTGTACTGCTCGAATGTTGGGTTGGACCCATCTTCATTCAAAATGGGTTGTACTTGCTCTTTTAGACTATGCTCCCAAAGTGCAGCATACTTAGTTTTAAAGTCTTGAAAAAGTGGTGGATACTGAAAATTGCACATCCACTTTCCAAACTTGGTGAACTCAAGTGACGGCCCGTAAGTTGGACCATCCTCCTTGAAGTCATCAATTTTTCTCTTTTTTGCCTGGTCAAAAACCAAAATGATTACTTTCTTAAACGAAAATCATATTAATCCAAATTATATACATTATACATTTTGTATACGATTGGAGATGGCTGCGTTGTCAATGTTGTCAATGTTGTTGTCAATCTTATCGACTTTGTCCTTTATGTTTTTTGCGGCAAATTTTGTTTTCCAAAGATTCAGAATGCCATGTTATAAAAGAAGCATGTGAAGACAAAGAAGGTATGAATGTAATTTGATTACCTCGATTGCTGGATTGAACTTTGATATCCCTCCAACATTGTTTGCATTGAAATCGTGTCCATTAAACCTTTCCACAAGTGTACGCTTCACCCAATTGAGTTGTTCAAGGTTCTTTTGATATCCCGCAGAGATAAATTTAGGGTTAAGATTTTGGATTTGAGCATAATTAGATCAAGTTTATGAATTAAAGAAAAGTGCTTACCTTCTTTATCTTATTCAATCAAGGTGCATCTCGCAAAGATGCTTGAGGTCTTGTTTGTCCATGACAGAGAACATTGTGTGCTCGCAGAGGACTGCAACCCACGGGTTTTGTTAGACTCTGACCAACGAGAACATACATGACTAACTGCAATCATTTATCCTGAATACCTTTTTCTACAATTTTCCTTATCTCCAGCAGTGGTGGTTCAAACTCTGCGTTTGCGGCATATCCTGGATCCCCATGGGTGGGAAGTAATTTGTCAGAGTTGCGCTCACAGGGTGGCGTCCTGTAGTTGCTGTCTGCAGGGGGTTGCGCAACAAGTATTAGTAAAAGTAAAAGTAAGGTAAGGAATCATAGTACGAATCAAAATACGAAAATATGTATAGCAATCAAGTACCTTCTTGGATTTGAAAATCGTTATTGCTGCCGTTCTCTGATTCCATCCTGATTCCGCCAAAAGGCCATTAGAATACCGTAGGGGACAGCTTCCGTCAAATCAGACTGAACATGAAATCGCGCGCGAAACAGCAACGGGTTGAGCAAGGGCAAATTACTTACGTTCACGATCAACGCTCCGGGTGCTTCACGCGAGCCAATTGTTTGTTCCTGCATCGTAATGTTAAAACTGTTCTTGAGCACCAATCGATTGAACTCAAGAATCGATACCTAAAGAATCGATACCTAAAGAATCGATACCTAAAGAATCGATACCTAAAGAACTGATACAAAAACAGAAACATGCATGGTTCACCGACGATAGCTGCAAGGTTCACCGACGATCGACAAGACAAATAAACATGAAAACTGGCATACAAACCCTACTAGAAAAGGGCACCCTATGTTACACTTTATGTTAAGATTTGGACCCCTGGATGTAACACTCATGTTGCAATTTTGGGGTCATGTAACACTTTTTGGGCCCCTTGTTACACTTTTGGCTTGGAAACCATACCACGGCCGTTGTTGCAATCATGTTGCAATGGTGTTGCAATTATGTTAAGATGAAGTGAGAGGTGGTTTTGCCTCTCTCAAAATTGCAACATGATTGCAACATCTAAAGTGTTACAAGAGAGGTCTTGTAACACTTTTGGAGGCTTGGTACCGAACCTCCTCCCCATCCACTATTTTCCTTTTACTTTTGCCCTTGCAATACCACGTTTTACTTGGTAGTTACCATGTCGCCCTTCAATACGACCATATATAAATACATGCAATACATCCTTATACTATACACATGTAGTCTACGATAAATGTAATATATTATTCTAAGTGCTATAAGGCGTATTCAATTTCATATAAAATAAGTTTGTATACTATGCGTATTCCATACGTGCATGTACATATTCATGATGCGGTACTATGTATTTACTATACGTGTAAATAGCGCGGCTCTTTCTACCCCTACTTTATAGCATGCCGCGGTTTGTCCTTCCACGTCACCAATAGCGGCTTCCGCCATGGCCCCCATTGTCCCCACCTATCACCTTATTGTGACGCATCACTGAGGTTATGCCCCTACAAGATTGTCTTTGTGCGGAGGAGTTTTGGTATGCTCTGGCTTATGCTTTTCTGCCTCCATGTAAGGCACTTCCTACTCGTCATCGTATGCACCTACAGGAAACTTCCGCCCTCCGTTCGATTCCCAATTTTCTTCTTCCCCTCCCGCTTGCGTTCGGCGGAGGCAAGCTTTGCCACTTCTACCGCTTCCCTCCCTGCCTTCTGCTGGCACACGTTGCACATACAAACCAGCATGGCCATCATGAGTTACCCAACGTTAATGGGTGTACCAATCACCATAGCTGACCATTTGCCTTACCTTCCGTCCAGTCCCTCCTCGTATCTTCTGCCCTGCTTGGTGGACAGTTTCCTCGTCCGTCCTTCTTCCGGCTGTCGCAGCCCGTGCCCTTGTCACTCGCCCACCGCCGGCTGCCGCCTCTACTCCTCCTCCTCTTTTCCTCTTCGCCCGCCACCCTTTATCGCGGTGGCGTTGCCTCAACGGGCTCCACTATGTAGGTCCATGCTCTCGGCCGAGGCTGCAAGATATGTGTCTGCACGAAATTAGGCACATCGTCCTCTTGACTGCCTCTTGGATCGTCCATCTTGTCATACACTCCACCTCTTCTTCCCCTCCCTTTCCCCCCCTGCATCGTACGGCCTTTGCCCATATCAAAGGCGCCGCATGATGCCCTCTTGAACCTCCTTCATTCTCTCTCCCCGACATCGCCTCATGCTAGTGGCGCCTTTTGGCCCCGCCCGAGCATGGATGCTCTGGGTGATCCACTCTCGTCCGCCACCCGCTCCTCCTACTCCCCTGCGTTTTTGGCTGTCCACGTGCACACAAGTGTGTTTCCTCCTGTGACGGATCGGTTGCCCCCTCGTGGTCCACCACCCGACTCCGCCTCCACACTCATTGTTCCGCCATTCAGCGTCGTCAATCCATCGATCCCAACGGCCTCCACCCTCCAAAACATGGCGTCACCTTCCGGTCTCGGGCACTCCTCCACCTCTTCTCCAGGCTTGCTGCCCACGTGACCCTCGTCGCCTCCTCCAATCACACCATTCCCAGCATGGATCTTCTTTGGGTGATCCACTTTGTCAGTCCCCACCCGCTCCTCCTACTCCCCCTGCGTTTTTTTGGCTGTCCACCGTGCACACAAGTGTGTTTCCTCCTGGTGACGGATCAGTTGCCCCTCCGTGGTCCACCACCCGACTCCTGCCCTCCACACTCATTGTTCCTGCCATTCAACGGCGTCGTCAATCCATCTGATCCCAACGGCCTCCACCCTCCGCAAACATGGCCGTCACCTTCCGGTCTCGGGCACTCCTCCACCTCTTCTCCAACTGTTGCTTGCTGCCCACGTGACCCTCGCCTCCAATCACACCATTCCTGTGCATGGCTTCCACCAAACTGGCGATCGTGGTGTCGCGGCACCACAATTTAAATCCTCTTGTCATCGTTTCCCCCTCTGCCTCCCTCACCTTGCGCCCTCGTGGCGTGGCCCGTCTCCACTTCACCGCTCTTGTTTCATCGTCGCCTTTCCCCCTTCCAATACCGTTGTGCCCGCCTCCTCTGTCCTCCTCCCCAAGCCCCTTCCTGCCATCGTATGCACCTACAGAAACTTCCGCCTCCTGCTCGATTCCCAATTTTCTTCTTCCTCCTCATGCGTCATGAGGCAAGCTTTGCCACTTCTACCGCTTCCTCCTCGCCTACACACGTTGCACATACAAACCAGCATGGCCATCATGAGTTACCCAACGTTAATGGGTGTACCAATCACCATAGCTGACCATTTGCCTTACCTTCCGTCCAGTCCCTCCTCGTATCTTCTGCCCTGCTTGGTGGACAGTTTCCTCGTCCGTCCTTCTTCCGGCTGTCGCAGCCCGTGCCCTTGTCACTCGCCCACCGCCGGCTGCCGCCTCTACTCCTCCTCCTCTTTTCCTCTTTCGCCCGCCACCCTTTATCGCAGGTGGCGTTGCCTCAACTGGGGCTCCACTATGTAGGTCCATGCTCTCAGCATCGGAGGCTGCAAGATATGTGTCTGGCACGAAATTAGGCACATCGTCCTCTTGACTGCCTCTTGGATCGTCCACATCGCCACCGCCCGCCTCCTCCTCCCACCCTGCATCGTACGGCCTTTGCCCATATCAAAGGCGCCGCATGATGCCCTCTTGAACCTCCTTCATTCTCTCTCCCCGACATCGCCTCATGCTAGTGGCGCCTTTTGGCCCCGCCCGAGCATGGATGCTCTGGGTGATCCACCGCCCGCCACCCGCTCCTCCTACTCCCCTGCGTTTTTGGCTGTCCACGTGCACACAAGTGTGTTTCCTCACAGTGACGGATCGGTTGCCCCCTCGTGGTCCACCACCCGACTCCGCCTCCACACTCATTGTTCCGCCATTCAGCGTCGTCAATCCATCGATCCCAACGGCCTCCACCCTCCAAAACATGGCGTCACCTTCCGGTCTCGGGCACTCCTCCACCTCTTCTCCAGGCTTGCTGCCCACGTGACCCTCGTCGCCTCCTCCAATCACACCATTCCCAGCATGGATCTTCTTTGGGTGATCCACTTTGTCAGTCCCCACCCGCTCCTCCTACTCCCCTGCGTTTTTGGCTGTCCACCGTGCACACAAGTGTGTTTCCTCACAGTGACGGATCGGTTGCCCCTCCGTGGTCCACCACCCGACTCCGCCTCCACACTCATTGTTCACGCCATTCAGCGTCGTCAATCCATCGATCCCAACGGCCTCCACCCTCCGCAAACATGGCCGTCACCTTCCGGTCTCGGGCACTCCTCCACCTCTTCTCCATGTTGCTTGCTGCCCACGTGACCCTCGCCTCCAATCACACCATTCCTGTGCATGGCTTCCACCAAACTGGCGATCGTGGTGTCGCGGCACCACAATTTAAATCCTCTTGTCATCGTTTCCCCCTCTGCCTCCCCTCACCTTGCGCCCTCGTGGCGTGGCCCGTCTCCACTTCACCGCTACTGTTTCATCGTCGCCTTTCCCCCCCTTCCAATACCGTTGTGCCCGCCTCCTCTGTCCTCCTCCCTCCCAAGCCCCCTTCCGTGCCATCTGCATTCCTTCCTAGCCTCTCCACGTCCACATCGCCACCACGTGCACCACTGCTGCCTCCCACCCCTTCCTTCCGTCGCCTCGGAAAGGCCACCATATCAGGATCCATCTCCAATTCAATGTCATTAAGCAAAATGGTCATTTCCCTTGTTCTCCTTGCAATGGCCTGAATCTCTGGTGTCTTGTCATACACTCGCCTTACCCTGTAGGAACTCGCAGAACCCCACTATCGCGGACCGCCCACAGGCTGCATGGAAATCGTCCTCTTCAACCTCCCATACTCTGCCTCTTCTTCCGTTGGAAACCGCCATCTTGATTCTCAAACCTCACCACCACCAGACGCCTCCCTTTCCCCATGGGTTTGGACCCATCCCCGTTTTGGCTAGCCTCTCTTTTCTGCGATTTCGTACTTGATGGCTCAAACTTCCGTTCCTCTTCAACTCCATCCGAGCCCATGCAAGTGCATCTTCCCACTCTTCGTCATCCACCATGCTCGGTTTCTTCCATGTCCTCCCCTCTACCATTTCCTCTAGCGCGCGCAGCTTCCACATCGAGTGCGTGTCGCGTCATCTGCGAAGTGTCGGCTTATCTGGACTTGACCACAGTGCAGGAATGCTTGACACGGATTTCACTAACCGTGCTTTCTCTTCTTTGAACGTCCGCCATCTTGCGGTGCAGTTCATTCACAACCTTCGTCCTCACGGTACCAGCGATTCTGCGTGCCTTGCTCGGCCGCCGAACAACACGAGTCCCTCCCCGCTTCATGTGGTTTGCATGGCCTCCTTGACCATTTCACCCCATGCTTGTTTATCAAGGCTTTAACGTGCATCGTTGTCCACCGCACTCACGCGCGGATCCGAGACCACCATCATCACCGCGGTTAGAACACCACCCCTTGCGAAATTGATTGCGCCATTCGAGATCAAGTGCTCGTCGGTCGGCAGCTGCCTCTGCCGGCTTGTCCGCCTTCCCCCTTCCACACCAGCCCCGCCTCCTCTGTCCTCCTCCCCAAGCCCCTTCCGTGCCATCTGCATTCCTTCCTAGCCTCTCCACGTCCACATCGCCACCACGTGCACCACTGCCTCCCACCCCTTCCTTCCGCCGCCTCGGAAGGCCACCATATCGTGATCCATCTCCAATTCAATGTCATTAAGCAAAATGGTCATTTCCTTGTTCTCCTTGCAATGGCTGAATCTCGTGTCTTGTCATACACTCGCCTTACCCTGTAGGAACTCGCAGAACCCCACTATCGCGGACCGCCCACAGGCTGCATGGAAATCCTCTTCAACCTCCCATACTCTGCCTCTTCTTCCGTTGGAAACCGCCCATGCCGATTCTCAAACCTCACCACCCACCAGACGCCTCCCTTTCCCCATGGGTTTGGACCCATCCCCGTTTTGGCTAGCCTCTCTTTTGCTGCGATTTCGTACTTGATGGCTCAAACTTCCGTTCCTCTTCAACTCCATCCGAGCCCATGCAAGTGCATCTTCCCACTCTTCGTCATCCACCATGCTCGGTTTCTTCCATGTCCTCCCCTCTACCATTTCCTCTAGCGCGCGCAGCTTCCACATCGAGTGCGTGTCGCGTCATCTGCGAAGTGTCGGCTTATCTGGACTTGACCACAGTGCAGGAATGCTTGAACACAGTTTCACTAACCGTGCTTTCTCTTCTTTGAACGTCCGCCATCTTGCGGTGCAGTTCATTCACAACCTTCGTCCTCACGGTACCAGCGATTCTGCGTGCCTTGCTCGGCCGCCGAACAACACGAGTCCCTCCCCGCTTCATGTGGTTTGCATGGCCTCCTTGACCATTTCACCCCATGCTTGTTTATCAAGGCTTTAACGTGCATCGTTGTCCACCGCACTCACGCGCGGATCCGAG
This sequence comes from Anthoceros angustus, assembly GCA_010909165.1. NCBI lineage: Eukaryota > Viridiplantae > Streptophyta > Anthocerotopsida > Anthocerotales > Anthocerotaceae > Anthoceros > Anthoceros angustus. The sequence continues at coordinate 628,122 of VJWM01000016.1, forward strand.
ACCACCATCATCACCGCGGTTAGAACACCACCCCTTGCGAAATTGATTGCGCCATTCGAGATCAAGTGCTCGTCGGTCGGCAGCTGCCTCTGCCGGCTTGTCCGCCTTCCACACATCGAGTGCGTGTCCGCGTCATGCGAAGTGTCGGCTTATCTGGACTTGACCACTGCAGGAATGCTTGACACGGATTTCACTAACCGTGCTTTCTCTTCTAACGTCCGCCATCTTGCAGTACCCGAGTTCATTCACAACCTTCGTCCTCACGGTACCAGCGATTCTGCGTGCCTTGCTTCGCCCGAACAACACGGAGTCCCTCCCCGCTTCATGTGGTTGCATGGCCTCCTTGACCATTTCACCCCATGCTTGTTTATCAAGGCTTTAACGTGCATCGTTGTCCACCGCACTCACCGCGCGATCTGACCTGACATCATCACCGCGGTTAGAACACCACCCCTTGCAAATTGATTGCGCCATTCGAGATCAAGTGCTGCGGCGTCGGCGCCGTCTGTCGCCTCGCCGCTTGTCCGCCCCTTCCACGATTCCCACTTTCCCTTCTTGCAATCGCTGCCCGCCCTCGAAGGTTGCCTCCCTTGTCCCCATGCTTAAACACCGCCGATGCCGTGCTCTGTGTTACCCGTTTGTCCACCATGCCCACTCACCCGGCGCAAACTTGAGCGTGTGCACACTTTGCCGATCACTTGCCGGCAAAGTGTGCACTTGGTGCACACTTTGCCGCATCACTTGCCGTTAAATCGACTCGCGACAACCAACCTCATCCGACGTAAATAGCTCCTCCTCTATGTCGTTCAATTCTTGCGCAATGCTCCAACTCGCATCCGTCGGTGGGAGGTTCCATCTCGGCGTCGTCAAAATCAACTCCCTCGTGACCATCTCGCCTCGCCTCTTACCTTCGGCCGTCTTGATGAGGAGGCCGCTTCTTGGTCGCCGATGTCGAATGAAGACCGCACTGGTGCGGGGATGAGCGACACCCGAGGCCGAGGCGGTTGCCCCCATCCTCCCCACCCGGATCGGTCCATCGTCGTCGGCGCGCCCCGTGTGGTGTTCGCGGCGCCCCGTGCGACTCGCCCGGCAAGCCTCAGCTGGCCATACTCTCCACCTTGTGAACCAGTTGTCCACCGCCTTCGTTCCATCAAGGCAATGGCTTCCTCTCGGGCGGGCGCGAGCCATGAGTCCCATGCATTCAAGACCATTTTGAAAAAGCTTGTTTGCAAAGGCCGGCGGTGGTCATTTCTATCGGCGGGACCGTGCACTTGCTACTTGCCCATAATCACAACATTTTTCGACCACAACCTCGACTGTGGAGCAATTTTCATGTCCCATTGGTTACGTATGCGTTACTCGTGATGTATGATATTGCCCAAATGGCGCGCTCTCAATGCCCCCATTACTCCATTTTAACGAATCATCGACTTCCTCGACCATTCCCACGTCACTTGGGTATTGGCACATTCCGCCATTGGATCATGCTTGTTTGTTTGGAAATACTTTAATGCCCACTTGGCATCGGTTTTGCCCCATCCGTCAGCTACTCAAACGACATGCCACAATCTATGTGCCGGTAGCATGGGTTCCTCCTCTCCATCCCTCGCCGGAGTAGGCACGGCCAAGGCCCACCCTGTTCCATCCATCGCCTCCGGATGCATCATGCTGAGTTACCTGCGATGGCCACACAAATGGACCATCGATGGAGTGCACCCTGTACACGGAAACCTTCTCAGTATTCACAAGGTCAAACCCGTGTACGACTTCCGCAGCGATGGCCTTGTCCCTCCTGGCCGACACTCGTACCATCGAACCTTCAACAGAACTGGATTATACTCCTCCGAGAACTGCATCCGCAGTATTTGCTCTATGTGGCCGTAGAAGACGCGCTCCTCTTCAGGCTCCCCGGCAGCCCCTGTCCCACCCATGATAAACTTTGCGCACACTGCACTATCTTTTGTGCTCCGCCGCCGTTTGTCTGCCTCCGCTGTTCTGAGGTGGCTGCCTTTGTTCCACATGTGACTATGTGCCAGTGCTTGCAACGCAGGGCCATCCATTATAGCCCTCACTTCGTGGGTCATAGCAGGATGCCCCTCCCAAGCGCTCACCGCCTTCTTCTGTGCACCCACCTCTTGAAACTTCGTCGTTCTTCATGTGCACCGTACATCCTCACCTCTTCGTCGTACATGTCCAAAAACGGCTGCATCACCTTCGTGTGATACAGACATAAGTATGGGCCTGGCGCACCTCAACGGCATCCATTGTGTGACCGACACCCAACAGCTTTTCTCCCACACGGTCCTCAGGACTCCATGATCCACCGACGTGACCATAGTAACGCCGGAGGAATGACATGCCGAAATGCATACTCTCCTCTCTCATATACCCCACGGCTATACTGGACTCTGGTTTCGCGCACTCACGCACTGTCCACTTTCTGGATCCTAAGTATCTCTCCACCGGGTACATCCACCTGGTGTGCACTGGGCCCAATGCAGCCACCTCGTCCACTAAATGTATTATGAGGTGGGTTGATATATCAAAGACCTTTGGAGGGAATTGCTTTTCCAGAGAGCACATCACCCGCACAGCCTCTTCTCGTTGTGCTTGAATTTCATGGCCCGGTATTGTCCGCTGGCAAATCCATCTGTACAGTCGACCCAATTTCACAACCGCCTTGTACACCTCTGGGTCTATGCACCCCCGAAGGACGATGGGGAAGATGATTTCCAGCATGATGTGCCAGTCATGGCACTTCAAGCTGCCCACTTTGCCCCCTCTAATTTCGCTCCTATGTTAGACCCATAGCCGGCGCTTTATGCGTTTAATTCTCTCTATGACTTGGAGGTCGTCTTTCGCCAAAACGTAAGACGCCTCGGGCAATGGCGATCCTCTCCTACCGCCACAACCACCTTTTCCCTCCATTGGCTTCCATGTCCATCCTTGATGCTAGGTCGTCTCGCCGTCAAAGTGTGCCATATGGCCTCTGCATTGTTCTTTTCCACGTGCATGACATCCTTTGGCGCCATCACAAGAAGGTGGCCATATGGGAGCACCCTAAGCAGAAGACATCGCGCGTTCCAAAATTTCCTCGCCGGATCTCGGCGGGTGGCGCACCTTCTCTGCGTACCATATCATCACCACATCATCAAGCGTTGGTGGCACGGGTGGGGACGGAGTTCCGCCGTCCATCGTACCATCCATGTCTTCCCACCGTCGCTATCGCTTGGGCAACCACCTCTGCCAACATAAACTGCTTTTTAATTGATGAGAATAGCGGGAATCCAGTCCGAATCCACACACGCCGGGTCCCTTTCACTTGCAATCCGATCGGTGCCCAACCACAGGTAGTCGGCAATGACGTTCGACCCGCGCACCTAAAATGCCTCCTAGGATCGTTCACGGTATTGAAAAGTCTTCCATGTCCACCCCTCTCCACAACTCTTCCGGTTCTTCTACCAGGCGCCATATAAACATCAAAATTTTTACCATGCCCGGTCCCGGTACAATGAGAGGCATGATGACATGGGCGTCCTTTGTGCAAGCCAGGAGGCATGTTGTGAGCGAATAGCATAACCGGCCATATGGACGTGTTGATGACACTGTGACCAAAGGGGTTGAAGCCGTGCATAATGCCAACCTCAAGTTGCGAGGTTCATCCCGAACCCTTCAAGCGCATCAAATACTCTCCATGTTGGGGTGTCGCCATCATGGACATGTCCCCATTCTCGCTTTGCCTCCCGACGTACCAAGTCATCATCTGTGCTATTTCCGGCATTCAACATGCGTTTCAATCGCGTCTTGAGGAAATGCGGAGGACCTTAGGAAACGATCTCGCTCATCAAACCCTTCCTTGTACGCGGGGGCAATGGGCGCTGCCAGCGTACTCACCACGAATAGAATACAATCTTTTCACAAGCATGGATTTTCACGTATCTTGGCCCAAACATGTGCAACACGACTTTCTACATGTCCTTGACTTGTTGGGCGCAAAATATCCACACTTAAGAGCTTTAAAAGTGCCGTCACGGCGTCCGATGTCATACATCGTTTGCCAAGACAACAACGATTTGCGCTTAGCCGCTTTCTTTCGATTGGACTTCCTCTTCAATGTGGTATAACGGCGTTTCGCCCGCTCGACAAGCTCTGGACTCCATCCCGCGCCTTTGCAACATCCGTGGCTTCCAACTCGTCCATGCGCCGGGCATATCATCACCTCCCGAACCCTCATCCATACTTTCGTCGTCGGAACTACTAGTGTGGTCGGTAGGATGGCCACCGCTCGTTCCCCTGTCAGACCCATCTGAGCCCGTATCCGAATCCGTCTGGGGTGCGGAGACGCCGTCAAGACGGCCGCGCTCTTCTATGCCAGCTCGTGTCTCGCCGACCTGCAAAAAAGCCACCTTAAAGCTAGAATTGGAGTGCATTTGCTGGCCATTGATGCGAGAGAACTCACGGCCACCGCGGGTGCCTGGAGCAGCTGGCGCAGACAGTGAATTCTTGAAATGTGTGCCGGAATACGAGCCTGCGAGCTCGCGACACACTGGCGGCAGGGACAATACATGTACACCGCATCTGCATTTCATGGCATCCTCCCCAGGGTCGTGATCTGGTAGGCACGGCAACCACAGCACAACAAAGGTGGTACATCCGTTATCCGAACGCCACCGTCCCCACAGTGTGCTATCATGACTTCATGACCCATAAACACAGACGACACATAGGAGCTGGAACGTGCTTGCAGAAACCATGGACGGAAGCACAAACGTCACCTTATGGAGATCCCGCGTCCGTGATGACTCGGCGGTAAGTCGGACGATCGGGGCAAAGCGCTACGCCGAGGCGATGCACGCATCGAGCAGACATCGGGGACAAGAACCTCGCGCCTGGACATGAGCAGAATTTGCGCACCAGGAGCCACCACCGTCTTCCAATCCCAACTCGGGCGGCACTCCGTCGGCGCCCGGATGCGCAATGTTCGCGACGTGCATGCGCAGCGGTGGAAGCTGCCGGCGTTATGTCAAGCGTGGTAGCCGACTCTTCCGACGGGCCGGAGATTGGGCGTAGTGTAGGGGTGACACCTGCAATGGAAAGGGAGGATGTGCGCGCTGGCTAGCTTGGTGGTCGGCACCAGTCGGGATGGTTGACACGCGTATCAGTCATTGCATTTGGGGATGCGTGTTTTGATTTAAAGTTGATTACACACAATCCATAAAGTTCGACAACGGCCTTGATCGTCCTAAGCTTGCAAGCAAATGCGAACAAAGCGTTCGAGGAGGCGCCTTCCCCTTGGTGTAAACAACCTCCTTCATGTCCACTTCTCTGACAAGGAATAGTGTTGAGCTCATTGTCTCAAAGTCTCATGAGCTCCCATGTTGCGTCGCCATTCTCGTGAAAGGGCGAACCCGTGCCGCAGCGTTCCATCTTTGTCTCGTCCAACGCATCCCAATTCCATTCACGTGAAGTGTAGCTTGAGCCACGGCGCGCGGACGTGAAGCCCCCACATCGGCAGTTTGTTCTATCCAGAAACAGGCGACTCAATTTCTGCAGAACCTCCTCCTTGGATCGTGGCCTCTGCAGAAATTGTAGCTCCGGAATGCGGTTCGCCTCTTCTTCCCATGGAGGAAATGTGGCTTGGACTGCTGGCACTCCGTCGAGCGCTCCGGATGCCGTCGCCGCCACAGGCGATTGCTCCTCCACTTTCCTCTTGCCCTTCGCATCACCCGGGGCCGGATCGGTCCCTACGGGGAGGGTGGCGTGTACATCTGCCTTACCCTTCTCTCTCAATCTCCCTTTCGCCTTCAACTTCCGAGGCTTGCGAGCGGCCAATCCTTGCCAATTCTCTCCATCGAGGTATGCAATGGACCGGAATCTAGAGAATGCCTTGTGCATCTAGGAGGAGAAGGCAAAGAGCTATAGCACCAATCACCATACTTTGTTTATTACGCGTGACTCGGAAGGGCGTGCAAGCGGTGACTTGTCATGTCCGTCAACGGTATGAGCGGGCACCAAACCATACCCATCCATTCCGCCAGCAGATGGTCATCGAGTTTTATTGGGTGACATGAGAAGTACACGTAGTGATCAAAGAAGGACTTTCCCATCCCAGTTTAATTACGGTAATCATATACCCCACATTGTGAGGTATAAACCGTCCCTAGTCACACGACGACGCCGTGATCGACGGCAGAGCCAAGGGCGGCGGCACTCCATACCGGTCCTTGATGGCCGACAAGAGGAGAGCAACCTCCGTCCATCATCCTTGATGGCCATCGTCATTGACGAGCTGCCCTCGTCCTTGATGGGCATCGTCGGTTTCGGCACCAGCAACAACGATGTGCAAACACTTCGCAATGATCCACAAGCAGGTGAGGGAGCGGAATGTTGCGGGTTCTCAAATCATTCCACAACACTTCTGCACAGCATGAACTTGCAGGTTGGAGAAAAGGGCCAAACAAAAGTGTTCACATGCGGCGCCTCCCGAGCACCAATCCATACCGTGCGGTCACACGAACACCATGCCCGCACCGGTAGAAGGGACCACCTCGCTAGAGAAGGAACCACCTCGCCACCGAGCGGCAAGGCGTGAGGGATAGCAAGAGGAGGCACTCCCGTGAAGGCGGGACACCGCCCAACATTCCCATATGATCCTTGATGGCCATCGGCGGTATTTCCGGTTAGGCATGAAGATGGAGACATGCACACGCGCCTCGTCTGCGAGCTACCGGTGGATACCCACGGTGGTTTCGGCGGAAGCTCGTTGCGGCATACTTGCACATGTCCGGTCAGGCGGCACAAGGTAGAGCGGCGGCGAGGCGTGTTTCCTGGAAGACAAGCTCGCCCTCGGATGCGAAGATGACCAAACAAAGGTAGTAGCGTGAAGCGAGGGCAAGGTGGTGACATTTAAAGCGGAACACGACGACCTTAGGCAGCCTCTTGTCCTCCGTGCCACATCGGGTTGCGGATGAGAGGATCTTGAATTTCGTTCCTTACATGTGAGAAAAGGAGACATGGCGGTGGCATGGCGGGCGTCATCGATGGCGGTTGGCGGTAAATTCATGGAGGGGCGGTGGCGCGGGGCAAGCGCGGAACACGAAGGTAGATGTCATGTCTCCCAAGGTCCGGATATCCTTTGCGGCAGTGCGGCCGGTGACGTCGAGGCCGTCACTTGGCGTCTGCCGAAGGTGTGAATACATGACACGTTACGCCATGTGGCGCGTTTGATTGGTGGATACTGGCAGGAGTCTCGAGCGATGCACATCATTATATGGGAGCGAATTGGCATATATGGCAAATTCACATACGGTCCTTCATTCATGGCATAATGAATGGGGGCATTTAGTTTGCTTGAATGGCTCTCACGTGCCACCTACCGTCCTTGCACAATGGTGTAGAAGAAGCGAGATAGAACAGGCGCGTCGTCAATGCACGACCGACATGGCATGTTTTCTACCATGCCACAGCTTTTCAAATATTAAAATGGCTTCACCACACCTTTCTTGGACAACGGTGGAGAAGACAAGTTTATGCGAGAGATAGGAGCCATTGTCTTTGGTTCATGGGTTGTAAGGCCATGACATTGTCATGGCCTTCAACATAGGGGACCATACATGGCATGCATGGAGGAATGGCATACGTTGACACGGAAGGGAGCATACAAGAAGTATCGCGCGGTGAAGGCGCCATGGCAAGCCAAGGTTGCAGGTAGCATGGCACGCCACGAAGTCTCCCTCCTCTCTCCTCTTTCCTCCCTCCCCCACCGCACCGCGCCGCCCCACGCCGGCACCACCACTCCCCACACACCATGGCCACCGTCATACCGTCATCACGGGGTTCCCTGGAATGTGGTCGCGGACATCATTGCCTCGCGGGCTGGATCGGTAGGCAATGTGGTATGCTAGAACGGGCAAAGCATAAAAATAGCAAATTAACACATGCATGGTCCGTGGAGCATGGCGGGTTCTAAGTGGTCTTGCCTTGAATGGCATGCCACATCGTGGGCATTACCAGACGAAATGGCATTGCGAACACTTGTCCTTGGGTCGCCGATGATTAAATGCAATTGTCTTATTGGAGGAAGGAATGTATCATTTGTCCTTGTGTCACTGGTCCACAAAGGGCAAATTGTCTTATTGGAGGAAGGCATTGCTCAGGAATCATTTGTCCTTGTGTCACAATCCACAAAGGGCAAATTCCTTGGCTCTCCAAATGGTCATCCGAATGGCCAAAATTGACATGAGGCAAAGACATGGTCATGACGAATGAGGAACATTTGTCCTTGGGTCACGAATGATCATGCATGATGGGAATGTATTGTCCTTGGACCACGCATAGCGGTAATGAACAATGGCAAATTATTGTCATCGATCGAAAATGATCTTCCATAATGGGAAACATTTGTCCTTGGCTTTCGAAATGGTCATCCAGAATGGCCAAAAATTGACCTGAGGCCAAGGCATGGTCATGACGAATGAGGAACATTTGTCCTTGGGTCACGAAATGACCATACATAATGGGAATGTTTTGTCCTTGGACCACAAAATGCGCATGAGCAAAGGGAAATTATTTTCCTTCGATGCAGATATGGTAATCCATAATGGGCTAAATTTGTCCTTGGATGACGAAAATCGTATAAACACGGGATGCCTATATATGCCAAACATGCATGGATGCCATATGTGCAGAATGGTGTGGTGGACAATCGCGAAGTTGCTGTGTTTTAGGCATGTGAATGCCACATGTACACATATAGGTGGTGGGCAACTCGAGTTTGTGCCCGTAAATCGGCATGCATGGCACATGAGCCGGTGGCATGCCCTAGGACTTCGCCTCTCCTCTTCCTCCTCCCCACACCGCCCACGCCGCACCACCACTCACACCATGGCCACCGCCATACCGCCACCACGGGCTCGGAATGTGGTCGCGACATCGCCGCATCGCTGGATCGGCAATGTGGTATGCGAGAACGGGCAAAGCATAAAAATAGCAAATTAACACATGCATGGTCCGTGGAGCATGGCGTGGTCTTGCTTGAATGGCATGCCACATGGCATTACCGACGAAATGGCATGAACACTTGTCCTTGGGTCATATGATTAAATGCAAATTGTCTTATTGGAGGAATGCTCACAGAATCATTTGTCCTTGTGTCACAATGGTAATCCACAAAGGGCAAATTCCCTTGGCTCTCCAAATGGTCATCCGTAATGGCCAAAATTGACATGAGGCAAAGACATGGTCATGACGAATGAGGAACATTTGTCCTTGGGTCAAGTGATCATGCATGATGGGAATGTATTGTCCTTGGACCACGAACGGTAATGAACAATGGCAAATTAGTCGATCGAAAATGATCTTCCATAATGGGAAACATTTGTCCTTGGCTTTCGAAAATGGTCATCCGAATGGCCAAAATTGACCGAGGCCAAGGCATGGTCATGACAATGAGGAACATTTGTCCTTGGGTCACGAAATGACCATACATACGGAATGTTTTGTCCTTGGACCACGAAATGCGCATGAGCAAAGGGAAATTATTTTCCTTCGATGCGGATATGGTAATCCATAATGGGCTAAATTTGTCCTTGGATGACGAAAATCGTATAAACACGGGATGCCTATATATGCCAAACATGCATGGATGCCATATGTGCAGAATGGTGTGGTGGACAATCGCGAAGTTGCTGTGTTTTAGGCATGTGAATGCCACATGTACACATATAGGTGGTGGGCAACTCGAGTTTGTGCCCGAAATCGGCATGCATGGCACATGAGCCGGTGGCATGCCCTAGGACTTCGCCTCTCCTCTTCCTCCTCCCCACCGCACCGCCCACGCCGGCACCACCACTCCCCACACACCATGGCCACCGTCACCATACCGGCCCCTCGGAATGTGGTCGCGACATCGCCGCATCGCGGCTGGATCGTAGGCAATGTGGTATGCTAGAACGGGCAAAGCATAAAAATAGCAAATTAACACATGCATGGTCCGTGGAGCATGGCAGTTCTAAGTCGGTCTTGCCTTGAAATGGCATGCCACATGTGGCATTACCGACGAAATGGCATTGAACACTTGTCCTTGGGTCATCATTAAATGCAAATTGTCTTATTGGAGGAATGGCATTGTGAATCATTTGTCCTTGTGAAATGGTAATCCACAAAGGCTCCTGGCTCTCCAAATGGTCATCCGTAATGGCCAAAATTGACATGAGGCAAAGACATGGTCATGACGAATGAGGAACATTTGTCCTTGGGTCAAGTGATCATGCATGATGGGAATGTATTGTCCTTGGACCAAACGGTAATGAACAATGGCAAATTATTGTCCGTCGATCGAAAATGATCTTCCATAATGGGAAACATTTGTCCTTGGCTTTCGAAAATGGTCATCCGAATGGCCAAAATTGACCGAGGCCAAGGCATGGTCATGAATGAGGAACATTTGTCCTTGGGTCACGAAATGACCATACATAACGGGAATGTTTTGTCCTTGGACCACGAAATGCGCATGAGCAAAGGGAAATTATTTTCCTTCGATGCAGATATGGTAATCCATAATGGGCTAAATTTGTCCTTGGATGACGAAAATCGTATAAACACGGGATGCCTATATATGCCAAACATGCATGGATGCCATATGTGCACAGAATGGTGTGGTGGACAATCGCCGAAGTTGCGCGCGGTGTTTTAGGCATGTGAATGCCACATGTGCACATATAGGTGGTGGGCGCAAACTCCGAGTTTGTGCCCGGCGAAATCGGCATGAATGGCACATGAGCCAGCTGGCATGCCCTAGGACTTCCGCCTCTTCTCCTCTTGCCCCTCTTCCCCATCACCACAGGTTACCTCACCGCCTTGTCGGCCATCGTCGAGTTCTGTTCACTTTTGTTATCGGTTGTGCATGTGCAGTGACTCGGTTGGCCTTCCTCGACCATGGTTTGGGACGTTGACTTTGAGGATTTGGGTGATCGCTTAAGCACGGAACAACGCCGCCAATCCGGCCGGATGTCGGTGCCCATAACGCCGCCCGGAAGGAGGAGTTGGGGCCCATCGACGGCTTGCGCCATCGCCGAGAGGGAGAGGCCGAAGCCGGAAAATGGTCCACAAGGGGACTTGGCGCAGAGCGAGGCAGGCGGCCGGATGGAAGCACGGGATGGTGGAAGCGCGCAAGTGAGGTGGGCGCGGTCGTGGAAAGCCGATTCCACCAAGTGGAGGGTGGATGCCATGGCGTGGAGCGGAAGCGGCGAGAGGTGGAGGTGCCGGAGGAGCCTTCAGAGTGGAGTCTGCTGCCAAGAGGCGGGCGATGCTCGCGGCCGGAAGTGGAGTGGGTGTCTCCACAGTGGGGAGCTAACGCCACTGCTTCTGCAGGAGAGATTCCAAAGGCTGAGGAGGGATGCCAGGCGGCGACATCCGGAGGGAACGAGGACATTGGCCTTAGTCTGGAGCTTGAGGGCATGTCCAACTTGAGGAGCATGGTGGTGGTGCACAAGAGGGTGACCGTGGCCGAGAGAGATGGCATACGTTTGTGGACCTTCCGCCGGTGGCGGACAACCCCAACAACGTGGCGGAGGGAGCCTTTGGAGGAGGAGACTCCTGCGGTGGGAGTGGAGTGCTGGTGGGCCGTTGCGGAGGAGGGCCAAGGAGCGCATGCCTATGATGGTGAGGAGGCGGTGAGGAGGAGGACACCGGTAGAGGATGGGGAGGCGGGAGCGAGGAGGAAGATGTGGAGATGGCGGATGCCGAGGTCGAGGAAGACATGCCGACTACATTGCCAGACATGAAATTGGAGAATTGACGGAGCACTGGCCGGTAAGCCATTAGACGATGTCATAGCCGTGTTGTGCAGCTACATGGCGTGGTGGCGTGTACATGGCGTGAGCCGGTTGCGATGGAGGGTGGATAGAGAATGAGGAGGAGGATGAAGAGTCGTCCGATGAGGAAGGACGAGTGAGGAAGGCCTTCCACCGGTGTGTTGGAGCTAGTGTGTGCAAAATGGAGTGATGGTGCCATGGTCGAGCCACGACGAAAGTTTGAGAAAAGGCGGTGAGGAAGGTAGAGTATGAGTTTGCAAGTATAGAGCGAGGATATTGTGGCGGTTTGCGGTGCATCGCGGACAAGGAACCACAATGTGGGCAAGAAGGTGCGCAAGTGCAATTACGTGGAGGGAGAAGGGAAGGATGCAAAATGGTTGCATCCGCCTAATGTGAGCACGAAGGCATGGAGAAAGGGTGCGGCAAGCCGTGGTGACGTTGCAGCATGGGGTGTGTGGCCAACACCGCAAGCCGCGTCGGCAAGAATTGCAACGAGCATGGGACGAATCCCTTTGGTCCAAGAGGAGCAAAGGAGTTCGAGAAACGGTATGTCCAACGCGGGAGGGAGCGCAACTGGATGAGTTGAAGTGGGCAGCAAGGCATGGATTGGATCTTGAGATCGGAGTGGTAAAATAGTCGTTGATTAATGGAATGCTTGGTTGTGATATGTAGGTTTCGCTATGTGGGCGTGGTGGCGGCGTGTACATGGCGTGAGCCGTTATGCGATGGAGGGTGGATAGAGAATGAGGAGGAGGATGAAGAGTCGATGAGGAAGGACGAGTGAGGAAGGCCTTCCACCGGTGTGTTGGAGCTAGTGTGTGCAAAATGGAGTGATGGTGCCATGGTCGAGCCACGACGAAAGTTTGCGAGAAAGACCGGTGAGGAAGGTAGAGTATGAGTTTGCAAGTATAGCGCGAGGATATTGTGGCGTTTGCGGTGCATCGCGGACAAGGAACCACAATGTGGGCAAGAAGGTGCGCAAGTGCAGTGTGGAGGAGAAGGGAAGGATGCAAAATGGTTGCATCCGCCTAATGTGAGCGAAGGCATGGAGAAAGGGTGCGGCAAGCCGTGGTGACGCGTTGCAGCATGGGGTGTGTGGCCAACACCACGGCCGCCGCAACGTCGGCAAGAATTGCGCACGAGCATGGGACGAATCCCTTTGGTCCAAGAGCAAAGGAGTTCGAGAAACGTATGTCCAACGCTGGGAGGGAGCGCAACCGGATGAGTTGAAGTGGGCAGCAAGGCATGGATTGGACAAAGATGCCGAGTAATCGAGTGGTAAAATAGTCGTTGACGTTAATGGAATGCTTGGTTGTGATATGTAGGTTTCGCTATGTAGGACGTGAGTAAGTGATGCGTGTGCATGATGCGGGGAAGAAGGGAAGGAAAAGCGTGGAAGGTGAAGGCCAGTCGTGAAGGAAGGCAGAACCCGGTGGAGAGAAGGAAGATGGAGGAAGGTGCCAAACAGGGGAGCGTCACCGTCAAGTGATGCCGGAGGCAACGTGGATGGTGGGGATCATGGAGGTGTGATGGCAGTGCCACCGACAAGGCGTATCACACGATCCGTGTCAAAAGCGTGAGTAGGGTGGCAACCCATCGAGAGATTGAATGCTATTCGCTTGCTGCGTAATTGTGGAAGTGGTGATTTGGCAGCCTATGGGGCCGAGGAAGGGCTAGCCATTGAGGCTAGTGGGTCGAATGCCGCCACGAAGGTGGACCACACCAGACGAAACGAGGAGGTCCGAGCGAAGAGGGTCAAGCAAAAGACAACGGTGTTGAAGGCGAGGAGTCGAGTCGGACGGTGGCGAAGGGGTGTAGGCGCAAGTGACATAGGAATGGTTGGTACCATCTATGGGTAGGGGCCGTTTGTGGAGGGGAATGTAAATGGTCGAGATGTTTTCTCGGACGATGGAGTCGCGCATGGGTGGACCGGTGATGGTCAATTAGCAACAAACAAGAGGGAATTGGTCCGCCCACCTTTGTAGCCCGGCATTGACATGGCCTCTTGTGAAAGTGGTTATAGAGGTCATTTGGATAGGTGTAGGAAGATGTGGAGGAACCACAGAAACCATTGGTGTTGGTCAAGAGTCACCAAGTGACGTCGCGTCGCCGATTCAGTTCAGAGGCACATGTTGGTGGTGCACGCCAGACGCATATGCCCATATCACGTGGAGTTCGTATTGCATCGGGAAACAAAGGCAAGGGATAGAGGGGATTGAAGTGTCCAAAAATTTGATTTAAATTGTCAATAAAATCAAACACTTAGATATGTAAGGTATGAGAGTGACGTAAGGGTTAGCACATATATATTATTATATAAACAAGTCTTGATGCCTATATACGTACGTATATACGTATACAAAGAGGCCTGTAAATACACTAATATAATAGAAGTATAACAGATGGATGTGTACATATAAACGTACACATACTTATGTCTTGAAGCCTACAAACATATATATGTATATTGAGTATATGCAAAGGAGGTAAAAGGAAGGAAGAACTAGAGAGAGGTGTAACAAGCAAGTTGAAAGAGGAATAGTGGAAGAGTATAAAATGGTGTGATAGGGGAGGTCCTTCTCACCATGAAGGAGGAGGAGAAGTGAAAGAGTATAAAAGGGTGTGATAAGGGGCAATAAATAGGGGAGGGTGAGGGAGAGGAGAGAGACCAAGTATTGTGTTAAGATGGGGTGAGAAGCTGGATAAGAAAAGGACACCTTGAACACCAAGCCACCATAAAGTGTTGCAATATTGAAGTGGTACATGAAGTGAGAGACCAAGCATTGTGTTAGGATGGTGGGAGAAGGAAGAGAAAGAATGGACCAACTTAACACCAAGCCATCAAACCATGCTGGAAGTTGGAAGTGGGAAATTATTAACAATGCTTGTGAGAGAGGGGGTGTACCCAGAAGGGGGAGGGGGGAAGAGATAGTGTCAGGTTCGTGTTAAGATGGCAGCACCAAACGGGGACAGAACTAACAAACTTAATACCAACCCTCCAAAACATGTTGCAATGTGGAAGTGTAACAAAAATTGCAACATCCATCAGAATATAGGGTGCCCTTTTCTAGTAGGGAAAGATGTAGCCACCGCAAACTTATCGGCAACAAGTTTTCGACCTTTCTTGCGTGTCGCAGAAACGCCTTCTGCAAACGTGCTCTGGAAAACTGTGGGTAGTGCCACAGCGACGTTGATGCATGTACTTCAAAAAGCCGTCGAAGGGTCAAGGGGCCGCGAGGAAGGCGAGAAGAGGAAACACGCATCACTACAAAGAAAGACAACAGCCTGGCAACTGAGAGCGCAGGAAAGTGAAAAGAACCTGGCGGCGAGTTGGGCAGTGGACTAGCGTAAGATATGGCTGGTGAAGGTAGAAGGACCAGTCAGCGCCGTGGTGGGTGGTGGGGCGTGGAACGAAACACGAGCTTGGCAGCGTGGTGGGCGGCAGGCGTAGGAGAGAACCAACAGACACCAACCTGAGAGTGCAGTGTGGGTGTGTGATGGCGTCCTGTGGAGAAGAAGATGTCAGGACAAGGTCAGTGAGGGAAAATCAAGGGAAAAGGCAGCGATGTTCAAAGTGATGAGAGCAAAACAAACCCAACCTGACCTTTCTTCTGGTCGCACGAAGCTCCTCTGCAACGTTGTCCCCTTTGTCACCTGAGGTGGTCAGTTATCAGCTGTGACGTGAAGAGAGCTCTCCGCTGAGGCATGGGAGCAGAGGAGACCATGACCTTCACGCCTGCATCCTTCACGCCCACGAGAGATTTAGGGAGAACACAATGCGTGTTGGGCGACATGAGCGGAGAGCCGCTATGTAGTCCGCTTTAGGGTTCCAAGGTTCGAGGGTCTCTCAGTGCTTTTGACCCGGCCCGCAGCTTCGCTTACGCTTAGAGCTTCGGATTTTAGGTTTGGACCGCATGGCTAGGTTTGGACTAGACCGATTAGGTTTGGTTGAGGGTGTGGCGGCGGCGGTCGAATGGCGAACCGCGGTTGGTTGATGTCGGCTCGGAAGCTTAGGTTCTCGCACTTTCAAATTAGGTCCGTAGAGAGAGAGTGGCGGCAGCAGAACGGTAGGGTTTGGTGGCCTATATAAGGCGCTCGGTTGGCGATTGGAAGTCTTTTCGTCTTTGCATGCGGTTGGAGTCGAGCATGAGTCATGTGTGTTAGGTTTTGTCGCATGTGAATGTCATGTGTGTTAGGTTTTCCTCCGGTCATTCTGAAGTGATGGAGGCGAGGTGCGCTTGTGTTTCGTGCTTAGCGCTCAATGTGTAGGGAAGGCCAAATTGTGTGTGTTCTTTGAAGTTGTATTTCAAGGCCAAGGCTCTTTCATTTTCTTACGTCAAGTCCAAGGTTTTGAGGTACCGCTTTTGGCGCACTCATAGTGTAGACCGCCTGTGGTGTCGTTCCTGCGCTACTATTTGTTTTCGCGCCGCTTAAGGGCTTCTGTGGTCTCCAAGGCTTCGACGTGTTGAGTTCTAGTTTCGGTGCCATTGTTCTTTACGCCTGCTTCCAAGGCTAAGGCCTTCGTGCCGTGTCCTTCAAGGCCTAGGTGTTCGTGCCCGCTCGAAGGCTAAGTGTTTGTTCAAGTTTTCTGTGCTCGCCTGCCGACGGCCTTTGTTCAAGGTTCTTTCGTGCTCGCCCAAGGCATGCCTTTTCGTTGTTTTGTTCAAGGCCAAGGTCCGCCGAAAGTTCTTTCAAGGCCAAGGTCGTTTTGTCTTTGTTTTGGTTCTTCAAAGGCGGGGTTTCCATGTCCAAGATCAAGGTGTCTCTGCACCTAACGCCCGTGTTTTTGCGTCAAGGCCAAGGTGTTTTGGCACCGGCGCGTGTTCGCTTTAGGGTGAAGGCCCTTTGCTCAATTCGGTTTCTTTTGCGCTTTTATGTTGTTTTGTTCGCTTTCTTGTTCTTTCCATTGTTGTTTTGGCTTCGCTTTTGTGCGGTTTTGGTCTCGATTGTCCTGTGGCCGTATGTTTTGGCTCGCTCGGGTCTTTGTTTTCGCTTTGTTTTCGTATGTCGCCGTCATACGCGGCGTATGCCTTGTTCTTTTAGGGAATGACGCATGCATAGATGCGATACGCTACGAATTCTTTGTTTTGTTCGCTTTAGGGTGAAGGCCAAGGTGTTTTTGTTTTTGTTGCGCTTGGCTTAGTTTGTAAGGTCACCGCATGCATAGATGTTTTCGCTTGTTTTCGTTTTTTGCGCCGGTTCGTTTTTATGAAAACGACCAGTAACTCTCTTCGACTTAGAGCTTTCGAGGTTTTGTGGTTGCAGCTTGGCTTAGTTTGTAAGGTCAGCTGCATGGTGTGATGATTTTACTCCTCTGTCAGCGTCTTCTTTGTTTCATTGTCTTCTTACCATCTTGCTTTTTTTGATGCAGTCAAGTTCTCCCGAAAATTTGAACTCTTAGTTCGGCACCCAGCTTGGTACGTAATTGACAGAGCAGTACTGTTCATTTGTGTCCAGTTTCACCCAGCTTTGTACGCAATCGATGTAGTCTTGTTCATTGTCTTCTTACTATCTGTTCGCTCTGATGCAGTCAAGTTTTCCCGCCAAAGTTGGACTCTCAGTTCGGTTCCCAACCTGGTACGTTATTGACAACGTCACCGTTTGTTGAATTCTGTGGTTTTGGTTATTATTGTACGTGCATTGTCAGGCTTCAATCCGTTTCTGTCTCATTCTTATTCTAAGGTCCTTGCTTTGATGCAGACAATCTGCCTGGACGTATAAGGCGTTTTGTTCGGGTGTAACCCTGCATATGGTATGTGAACTGATTTTAAACTTGATGATTTCTCCTCATTGATAATTACCTCGTTGTCTTTTAACGTAGCTGTGAGTTCTCTGTGAATAATCTAATTCTTTACCTGTGTGTGTAGGCTTTATTGTTCATCGTGTGAAGGGTTGACCGCCAACATTCTCGATTCTCGTGCTCGTCAAGGCTCATGCCTTTTGGTGTTTGTTCAAGGCCAAGGTCTCGAAAGTTCTTTCAAGGCCAAGGTCGCTTTGCCGCTTTGTTTTGGTTCTTCAAAGGCGGGGTTTCCATGTCCAAGATCAAGGTGTCTCTGCACCTAACGCCCGTGTTTTTGTCGGCCCGGGCCAAGGTGTTTTGGCACCGGCGGTGTGTGTTCGCTTTAGGGTGAAGGCCTTCGCTCAATTCGGTTTCTTTTCGCTTTTATGTTGTTTCCGTTTTCGCTTGTTCTTTCCATTGTTGTTTTGGCTTCGCTTTTGTGCGGTTTTGGTCTCGATTGTCCTGTGGCCGTGTTTTGGCTCGCTCGGGTCTTTGTTTTGCACGCTTGTATGTCGTGTCAGATACGTTTCGCGCCTCTTGTCTTTTAGGGAATGACCGCATGCATAGATGTTTTCTCGATTCTTGTCTCATCGCTTTTGTTATTCTTGTTGCGTTGTTTCGAGTGTTCGTGTTTTTGTGGACGCTTGGTTCCGCCGCTTTTATGAAACGACCAGCAGAATTATTTTCTCCATAGCTTTGAACTTTTTAGGCTTAGATAAAGGTCACCGCATGTCGTGGTGATTGTGCTCTTGTATGCCAGACTGAGTGCATGTGATTCTAGTGAGTGTTTCTTGTTTTGACCAGGCCGGTTCGCTTTTATGAAACGACCAGTAACTCTCTCGACTTAAAGCTTCGAGGTTTTGTGGTTGCGCTTGGCTTAGTTTGTAAGGTCACCGCATGGTGTGATTTTACTCCTTAGCGTCTTCTTTGTTTCATTGTCTTCTTACCATCTTGCTTTTTGATGCGCCAAGTTCTCCAAAATTTGAACTCTTAGTTCGCACCCAGTACGTAATCGTAAATAAGATCGTTCATTTGTGTCTAGTTTCACCTTTTTGTACGCAATCGATGTAGTCTTGTTCATTGTCTTCTTACTATCCGCTCGCCTGGTCAAGTTTTCCGCCAAAGTTGGACTCTCGAGTTCGGCACCAACCACGCGTTATTGACAACGCCACCGCTTTGTTGAATTGTGTGGTTTTGGTTATTATTACGTGCATTGTCGGCTTCAATCGTCTCATTCTTATTCTAAGGTTCTTGCTTTGATGCATACCGGACGATATAGCTTTTGTTCGGTGTAACCTCGCATATGGTATGTGAACTTTTAAACTTGATGATTTCTCCTCATTGATAATTACCTCGTTGTCTTTTAACGTAGTGAGTTCTCTGTGAATAATCTAATTCTTTACCCGTGTAGGCTTTATTGTTCATCGTGTGAAGGGTTGACCAACATTACGTCTGCATGTGAATCAGGATAACCATTTCGCCTGAATTTGAAGTCATGATTAAATCTCGTAGTTTGCGTTGTCTGTTGCGCTGTTTGTGTACTGCGGATAACCTTATTTTTGTTTGTTTTTTTCCTCTTAAATCTAACTTGCCGACAAAGTCTTCTATTACAGGAAGTATGTGGGTGTTGTTTGAAAAGGAGTTATCTGTTCTCACTAACCAAAAGTGGAGGGGATTTCAATATTTAACAATGTGTATATTCAATGAATGTGTCGTGCCATATCCCCCCCATCCCTATCCTCGTCCTCGATTGTTTTATAATCAATTGTTAGACCCTTCAGCAGGTTCCTATCTGGAAGTTCTGAACACCATGTAAGTGCTTTCTTTATTTTGTCTTTTTGTCAACTTCCTGCAGGATGTTTGTGTTGTCAAGTTCCTTGACCACTCAATTCTCGCTTTTGCAGATGGCTCCTAAAAGAAAACCCACTGGGCCTGCTGGGCCGGGAAGAAAACAAGGATCCCTGGCTGAAGTTATGGCCAAGCCATATACTAGACAGCGTGTCAACCATGTTCAGATATCGCAACTCATCCGCAGGATGATGGTAAAGTTGATGGTGTCTTGGTGCACTGAAGGAACGACTTAGTTCCCAAAAGACTTGCCCAAACCGCCAAGGCGATTTTCATCCAAGAAGGACGCTCGGCACCGAGTTTGTTCAAGAGGAGAAGGGTGGACACTCGACCTGTGGCTTTGGTTGAAGGTCCTCTTGCAGAGATTACTAACTATGTCCCAGTGTCCGAGAGAGGGGTCCAGGTTTGTGGGGAGAATGATTTCTTGATAACTGACGATCCCATGGTTGTGAGTGCTGCCAAAACCTGTCTGGAGTCTAGAGATTTGTGCTGCCGTTGAACAGAATGCTTTACAAGGGCGCTTCCATGCCTGTGGTTCCCGACCGAGTCATCCCTGATCAAGAAGTGCTTGATATGTTTGAGAGGCTAAAGTGTGATGATCCCGAAGATAACTTTGCCATGGGTATGGAGGAAATTGATGATGAAGCAATTTTCAGAGAGCAGGGATTTGATCCAATAGTCCCAGAGGGAGCTGTGAATGATGCGTTGAGTGGTGGGGAGGATAGGTCCAAACGGCGTAATAACCGTGTCAAGTCGCCTGTGGCCTTTATGAAAGTGAGTGGGGTCAGGGGATGGGATACTCCTGTTGAGGATATTCCTTACAAGGATCTAAATCTTATTCTGATACCCTTTTTCCATCAAGTTCGAATCAAGGACAACAGGAGATTTTCTCCGAAGCGTAAGTAGTGATGTTTTTGACTTGTTGATTTTGATAGTTCGACTTTCATTCACATGACCGATTTCGATTCTCTCTTGCGTTGATGTCTTTCTTTCGTGGTTTTAACCGAATTTTAACAAGGAAGTGCATCTTGAACCAAAGCCGGCTTGGTTCGATGTTCGATGATCAACATGTTTCATGGAATTTTCCATGGGTCCTAGGCAGCGTTGGTTGCGTCCATGAAAATCAGCAAGGATCTCGGAATTGTGTCATGTCGAAAAGAGGTGAAGTTGATTTCTGACGATGATGAGCGACGGATTCTTTCACACAGAGATCATCAATGCTCATTTGGGGGCTCAAAAAGGTAATATTGTTGGTTTAGGGGTGCACTTTGATTGTTCATTTATGGTTTTAAACCTGGAGGTCTGTCTCTATTGTTTGCGGTGTGCATATTTTTGCATGACCAGTTTGGAGTTCGAGGTGGTGAAGAGTTACATAACCGCTCATCGTGACTTCGCTCGCAGATTCAGGAGGACCTTTTGTTCAAGATGTTTTGGTTGTTTTGTTCATTGTATCTTTGACGACGGTATGTTTTGTTGTTTTGATGTCGTATTAAGCTCGCTTTTATTTGCGGTGTATCAAGAACGGCTTTCAAAAATTATAAAGTGGACATGAAGAATTACCAGAGTGAGCATTTCCAAAAGGTCAAGATTTACGAGGATGTTATCGAAACTTTTAGAGTCATATTGAACACTCTCCCAAGTGGTCTGCAAACGACAAAAATCATCAATTCGGGGTTTTGTTCAATTCAACAATTGATAACCCAAGATCAAATGTAAGTTTTGTTAAGTTTTGTTGTTATTGGGCTTAAGTTTTGTGGTTTGTATTTACTAACTGCTTGTTTTTGGCTAGGCTTGGTATGCAAAACTCCGTGTTTCAAAAGGAATGTTGTCAAGGTTCATGAAGACCATGGTGAAGCGGTGGGCTCGTTGGCTATTACACCAATAAGAGCTGCCGTGTAACAATGATTACACGCTTGACGATGGCTCGTGCCTTCGATGCCGGGAGAAGTGTGACCGCCATAAAATGATTTGGATTCTCAAGGTAATATGTCGATGTTCCTGATCAACATGTTTCATGGAATTTTCCATGGGTCCTGTGCGTTGGTTGCGCCCATGAAAATCGCAAGGATCCTTGGAATTGTGTCATGTCGAAAAGAGGTGAAGTTGATTTCTGACGATGATGAGCGACGGATTCTTTCACACAGAGATCATCAATGCTCATTTGGGCGGGGGGCTCAAAAAAGGTAATATTGTTGGTTTAGGGGTGCACTTTGATTGTTCATTTATGGTTTTAAACCTGGAGGTCTGTCTCTATTGTTTGCAGGTGTGCATATTTTTGCATGACCAGGTTTGGAGTTCGAGGTGGTGAAGAGTTACATAACCTGCTCATCGGGACTTCTCGTTCTCAGCAGATTCAGGAGGACCTTTTGTTCAGTATGTTTTGGTTGTTTTGTTCATTGTATCTTTGACGTACTGGTATGTTTTGGTTGTTTTGATGTATCAAAGCTCGCTTTTATTTGCGGTGTATCAAGAACGGCTTTCAAAAATTATAAAGTGGACATGAAGAATTACCAGAGTGAGCATTTCAAAAAGGTCAAGATTTACGAGGATGTTATCGAAACTTTTAGAGTCATATTGAACACTCTCCCAAGTGGTCTGCAAACGACAAAAATCATCAATTCGGGGTTTTGTTCAATTCAACAATTGATAACCCAAGATCAAATGTAAGTTTTGTTGTTATTGGGCTTAAGTTTTGTTGTTATTGGGCTTAAGTTTTGTGGTTTGTATTTACTAAGCTTGTTTTTTTGGCTAGGCTTGGTATGCAAAACTCCGTGTTTCAAAAGGAATGTTGTCAAGGTTCATGAAGACCATGGTCAAGCAAATGGGCTCGTTGGCTATTACACCAATAAGAGCCGCCGTAACAATGATTACACGCTTGACGATGGCTCGTGCCTGGCCGGGAGAAGTGTGACCGCCATAAAGATGCTGGATTCTCAAGGTAATATGTTTTGAAAGCTTGTGACATTTGAGTCCTTTGTATGTTCCTTCCTCGATGTTCTTATATGGTTTGCGATATGACCCGTCAAGCAAAACAGTACAGAAGAGTCCTTGTTCTCGGTGAACGCGATCCTATCGGAGCTTTTGAACGAAGAATCAATCGGATGCGGATGATTTAAGGGTGTTCTTCCGTCAACTGCCCTCAATGTGACTCAAATTGTATTTTCTAGTCACCAAGATCGCACTTGCGAGTGCAACAGTTAACAATGTAAGTGTTTGAGATTTGTTGCAAGTTTTGTAGGGACTTGTTTTTGTGTGTTAGGTCTCGTAGCAACTCGTTGTTCATCATGAAAGCACCTTTGAACAATGTCGACCGAATCGAGTTTTCCGCACCATTTGGTCCACTGTCTCAAGTTCGTTGGTATTGTCGTTCCTTGCTGCACCGCCATGTTGGATCTGTTTAATCATACCGGTCTCTGTTGTTATGGGTGTGGGAGACGTGTTTTGGTTGCAAACATACCTCGAAAGCGGGCCAAGGCATCGATGGATAATGCAACAACATCGGGTGTTCTAGTGAAAATTCCATATGTTGACAAGGTTGATTCTTTGTCCTTGTTTTGTTTTCACTTCTTTTGGAGTTTCGATTATGTTTATCTTGGCGTTGTGAATCCTGCGACTAGTGGAAGTTTCATCGTCCCTCATTTCAACATTGATACACAGGGAAGTGGATGCGTGGTCCCTCCGTTGGAGGGCATTGTGCATAGTGAGTGTGATCACCATCCGGGTTAACCAGATGTAAATGTGTGGTAGCACCTCGATATTGTATTGCACTGGGATCGCAAATGGAAATGGAAGTGGCTTTGAGCGCTTGCGAGATTGCGCGAGTACGGAATTGGAGTATGATAGATGTAAACAGAATTGGAGTTTCAACAAAAAAGGATTTGGAGGCTCTTATAGAGAGACAGAGGCGAAAGCGCTTGAATTACGAGTCTCTAAGCAAAGAGAGAAAGCCCTTGAGATCGAGGGAGAAATGTGGAGAGGAGACAAGAGCACATTAAGCATCAAGAGAAATCAAGCAAGCAGATAGAGCAAGCAAGAGGTTCAAGACGCAGTGAAAAGAGAACAGAGCGTAAGAATGTGTCTCGAGATATTTGCACCGCTATCTCGCGAAAATCCGTCGATTGGTAAGTTTTCTTATGCTCTTTATTAATCGCAGACATTGAAAATCAATGGTTGTATTTTATTAGGTTGTCACCTTGCGTGAAGCGGACAATTTCGCCCAAGTCCTCGCCTTCATCAATTGGTTGCCAAGAATGATGTACAACCGCCAATCAAGCCAAGTGGTCGTGAAAATTACGCTTTCAATCAGTATAATTGTACAATCAATTTCCTAAATAAGGTGAGTATCATTTCCTAAGTATTTGCTATGATTATTTCAGGTTTTCTAGTATCGCCTAATCACGGTTTGTGTGTTGCTTTGTTTTGTAGGTTCCATTGTTGTTGAAGTAGAGTTCAATCTAGCGAGTTCAATCTATTCGTATTTACTCTTCATTAGTTGAATTTGTATTTCATGCCATTCGGATATACAGAAACTCGCAAAGAAAAGGTTTCTTTGTTGGTTTTTGTATATCCCGGATCCGCATGAATATTATTTAATGAAAATGTTTTTGTCGATTAGCGATTTTGGTGGGATTTCTAGAATGAGCTTCTAGACCCACCGGTATTCACTTGGTCGCCATGTTTTCTACTCTAGTGCTCTATTTTCTACCTTGATGGTAGATGATTTTACCCCACTTGTATGGTTCATTGTTTTGTACCTTGATGGTAGATGATTTTCTACTATAATCAGAATGAATTTTACTGGTAAAATAATGACCAAAAGGTCAATTTTCTCTCTAAAAATTTACCGCACTCAAAAACTAGGCGCTGGCCGAGGCCCCGTGACGAGGTCAGACCTTACGACCTATGCAGTCGAGAAGCATTGGATTATGCTCGATGGACATCTGCAATGATAGCCGCCAGAGCTCCAAGCAGTGGCACCAATCTTTCCATCGCGAGGGAAGAGTCGGGGAGAGAGGTGTGCGAGGTCTGCAGCAGAATGAGCTGGGGAGACTGTGTGCTCAAGTGTCACCGGGCAACCTACAAGTTCCCGTGCTTTTTCTTGCAGGCACAGGTGAATGTGCCTAAACCAATAAGCTGGCTTTTTCCGGAACCGGAACCGGGCACATGCGAAATCGATCTTAGACCCTCGGTCCGTTGAAGACCGAAGTGGACCCACGAGCGCTGGACTGGTCTGTTGAGATGGGGGGATCTGGGGAGGGAGATATGCTCCGCTAAGGGGAGGCTTGCCAGAGTAAGTCCCTTGAAGTATGCCTCGGCGGAGTTGGTCCATCGAGGAGTGGCTTGGCGGGATTGTTCGACCGGGCGAGGTTCTAATGAATCTTGCTGGGGTGTACGGGGCGGTGGAAGAAGGTCACCGGAATGATGAGTTACGACATGGCAGTTGCGGTGGCCTAGGGCTAGTAGTAGGCAGCAACAAGCCAGGCGCCATCATAAATGGTGGCGTGAGTTGCAGATTTTGCGATATGGCTTGCACAGATATAGGCTGGTTAGATTAGGGTGAGTTGGCAGGCCCAGCCAATTTTGCTAGCGAGATATAAGCCTTAGTGGGGCTATATAACGAGGCCTTGGTGTCCAAAACCAGGAAACTATACCTTGTGCCAATTTCGCGCTCTATGTGCTCGTGCAGTCTTGCGGTCGAGGAGCTGAGTGTGTTCCTGCATGCGTCATGTTGTAAGATTGATTAGTGGTAGGGGAATGCGTCGAGAGCTCTGGTGACGAGCTCCTCTAACACGTTTGATGGGTGCAAACTAGGATCAGTCCTGAGCTCAGGTAGCACTATGGGGGCAACCTTCGGCGTGGAGCCATCCTTGGTGGTGGCTGGGGCAGAGGCCATGGGGTTATAGGCTAAGAAGCCACTACCTCACGGAACGCGAAGCAGTCGGAAGGAGCAAAGGCAATCCTGTGTTAATACGTCGGCGTGTTGGTATTTCTGGTACTAATTGTATGTGAGTAAGGGAGAAGGAAGGAAGGTTTGTGGGCCTGTGCATTGCATGGGAGTTACTGTTGAGCGGAGTCGAGATTTGTGAAGTGGAAGATGTAAAGCTAAGGAGGTATGTGCGTAGAGGCACTAGTGTATGAGGAACGCGTTGCTAAACCTGTTCCTGTCCGCGGGACCTTAAATGGTGTTTTGAGACACCATTTGTATGTGCCACATGCATATGCATATGAACAATGAGAGTAGTATGTAAGTCGCGGCGGCATGGCAAGAGATAACATAGTAATAAAACTGGCGACCGGGTCTCGAGACACAGGTTGTCGACCGGGTTCGTTTTCGTGTAGGTTGTAGTCCCTAGGTAATTTTCCAGAGGAGAATTGTCCAGATGGGGATTTTCGGTTAGGATAGCCCAAAGGCCTGAGGAAGCTTGTGTTTGTACATATGCTTTGAGTAATGAGAAGTATGCCACTATTTTTATAGATTGTCGACCTGACCGGACCGCGTCGCGGGTAAGTCGACAGGGGGAAGTCTAGGCCAGACCTGACCCGCCTTCGCATTGTCCAATTCTCACATAGACTGACTTGGCTTAGTCTCTGCACTTCAACGCGAGCATTAGACGCTGCTGAGGCTGACTCCTCGGTTCCTATATAATGAGTCATTCGCATCCCCAGTCTCATCACCAACAATTCTGCACTGCTCCAGTGAGCAAGCAAGCAAGCGTCCGCCCGGATCCGATACGACTTACACACACAACAATCGGATCGACACCGCAACGGCCAGCAGTCTAAGTGCCTCTCCGTCGCGACGCTGAGAGGAAGTGGCAGTTTTTCCAGTTTAGCGGGACAGTGTCACCGGCTTGCAAACCATCCTAGTTTTGGAGTCGTGAAGATTGTGGTTTGTATACTTCGAGAAGATGGCACGCAAGAGCAATAGAGCATGCGCGCTTCTGCTCTGCCTGCTGCTGGCGGGATTCTGGCAGCAGGGGATGGCCGGAAGAGGCATGTCAGGTCCAGGGAGGAACGTAAGTGTGTCCGTGAGGAAGTGGAAAGGGCCCGACGCCGTACCCGAGTCGCCTCCCGCCATGCCTTGGAGCAACATCGGGGAGCCACTGGTGGACGGACGCGTGCGGGAAGCAGCCAAGCAGCCTGCCCGCTACTCCAAGAAGCTTGCCACTCCGTCGCCGTCTCCTCCCACCAACCCGAGGTCTTGCGGCCCGAGTACCGTGCCCGGGACTTGCAAGCGTTAGTGACCTGATGATCACCTGCAGCCATCGGATGCCTCGGCACCCCATTTCTCCAACGTACACTGCATTTGCCGACTGCGGACATGCATGTGTATAACATCTCAGCCTCCAATTGTCATATGCAGACAGCAATTGCGTCCACGACATGAACGGAGTGCAGGTAGGCAGCGCTGGGAGTAACCATCACCTCCGGAGCTTCCACGCGTCTGCTGCTGCAATGCGGCCATAATATTGTTGAACCAGCTTTACCCTTCGTCTCATCAGAATATAGTTACACCCGTGCATTCTCGTGTAGGTGACACATTGTCACGGTTACCGTTAGAGTAGGAAGGATCCAGACATTGTGCACTTGACCAGGCCAGTGTCCTGATCTGAATCAGTACCGTCCACAAGCCGAAACGGGAATATCTTTCAATGTGTACCGAGACGCCGTCCAGATTCCAAAGGTTGTCAAATTTCAGATACATACACCAAGTTGTAACCTGCGTAGATTTTCAGTATGCCGGAATCACTCCAATCATATCCCAGCGTGTACTATCGCACAAGACGGTTCTCATCAACTGCTGTCATTCTGGGAGCAGATTGTCGAGCTTGAACAGCCTCCTGCAAATTTGGGGCTCAGCGGCTTTAAACCCCCCACGACTGCTCTACAGGGCTGGATTTAAGTATTCAATTCTGCTACGCCCCTGCGGGTGGAGCATTCCTCTTCACAGCCAAGCGGCTCCTTTCAGAATCTCCAGCTAACTACCGTACCTCTACGCCTACTGCGTCCATTCCCCTAGGGCCGCATCCACACAATGACAGAAACGTGTCCGCCAAGTCCACATGCCATAACATAGTTATAAAACTGGGTACTCGGGTGTGGTAGGTTCGTCGACTGGACCGGACCGCGTTCTGGAGGACGGAGACCTCCGCGTTCTCCATGTCGCACACAGGCTGTCTTGCTCTTGCTTAAAACAACAACTTTTTTATTCATGTCCATGAAGTGCGGCTCGTGGGAAAGAACCGTCGTATCAACTTAGTTTCTATGAGCATTATTCGACTTATTCGCTTACACGTTTCAGTTATGAATAACAAGTGACCAGGTGTTTTGATAAGGAATGAGAGTTTTTAGAGTGAGAGCTAGCCCGGGATTGGCTCTCTCCCTGTTACGGCCTTGGGATAGCATAGATTCATGGATCTGTAGCATTCATCAATCCAGAAAATTCGATTGAGTAGGGTGCATTTTGCGTCGTTCTCAAGTATCCTGGGGTTTAGCTAAAGTTTAGAAACAATCTGGATTGTAAAGGGTCAAAACGCGTGCATGGAAAGTGGCCCTCAGTCCCTACGCTGGAACGCGAGCATTAGACGCTGCTTGAAGCTGACTCCTCTTTTCCTATATAATGAATGCGCCACAATCGCCAAGCCTCGCCATTCTCATCGCCAACAACTGCACAGCAATTGCAAGCAGCAAGCGTACATGGCCGGATCCGATAAGACTTGCACACACACAACAATCGAACCGACACCGCAGCTGCCAGCACCCAGGGCCTCGGATCGTCGGCACTCTCTCATAGCTAGGAGGAAGTGGCAGTTTTTTCAGTTTAACAGGCTTGCAACACATCCCAGTTTTGGAGTCGTCGAGATTTGGAGTTTACAAATCTGAATACAGAGCAAGTGCAGTGGAGCATATTGCGTGCTTCTGCTCTGCCTGCTCCTGGCGGGATTCTGCGAGCAGGGGATGGCCGGAAGGCGGGGCATGCCAGCTGCTGCAGCGAAGGAGCCCTCGGTCGTGGTCCCGGTCGGGGACCCGAGGGATGCCGCTCAACGCTGGACCGCGACCGGGGGGACTCGGCCGGGCCGGTAGCTAAGGTGATTTCCGTGAGGAAGTGGAAACGACCCGAGTCCCCTCCTTCCATGCCGTGGAGCGACATCGGGGAGCTGCTGGTGGACGGACGCGTACGGGAAGCAGCCAAGCAGCCTGCCCGGTACTCCAAGAAGCCTGCCACTCCGTCGCTGACTCCTCCCTCCCACCCGGGCACTTGCACCAGTACCGTGCCCGGGACTTGCTGATCATCTGCATCCATGGGATGCGTCTCAGCATCCCATGCAAGTGATGAGCAAAGTGCAGGTTTGCAGCAATGGGAGAAACTGTTAACGCATATAGCATACTAGCCCTTAGGGCACGCTTCAGAATATTAAGTTAAGCAGAACTGAACGGGCATACCTAGTATGAACCGACACGGACAGTTACGAGATAGAAACGCTTGGGCAAAGCCCATAATGTAATACGCACATTTGCTCAAGCTTAATGCAATCCACGATGCAGCAATCTCATGATTGTCTCCATCCATATTCACATGGTATCAGAGCAGGCGCCCCATTACCCTGAATACCTGCACCCCAAAATGGCAGGACATAAAAATACATGATCATGCCAGGCTCTCGTAAGAAAGAATGCCTGAGCCGACGAACCAACAGGCTCGCCCAGGATCTAGAATCACAAAGGTTCCACAGAGAACAAAGTTACCTAAAAGAGGCACAAGAGAATCTATGGCACTACGCCTGGATCAGGACATGCTCAATGCTCCTTGTAATCGCTGAAGAATTGCACCTCCGAGGCTTCGTCGACCCAAGCGACTACGACTGGGCATACGTAGATTTCTCCTTCCTATTCACAGATTAAGAAATACAAAACAATCCACAATGGTCAGGCACTTCACAACCATAGTCAGTGTGCACAGCCCATTCAACCCAACAGAATTGAAAGAATCCATCATCTGCAGCCTACATAATCTCTGCAGACAGAACTGCCTCCTGATAGTACCTGGTTCACCGGACAACCTATATGTGCTGCCCCCAGCAATCGAAATCGAGGGCATGGCCCCCTCTTCCATCAGTCTGTCAAAGGAAGATCGTTTTGACGGCCAGCAACACAACTTCGCAGTATGGAAGTTTCGCATCACCGAAATTCAAGGAACGAAACTCGGACTTTTGTGGGAGGCGTCGCAACCCTCCCGCTGCCACCCCACGACCGAGCCAACGCCACGCAGCAGAAAGAGGATTGGGAAGATCGAATCAACAAGCTAAAAACATTCTCATGCAATCCATGAGATCGTGCCATGTCCAACAAATCGCGGGGAGGCGGGCGCAGCCGGCTGGCGGCAACTACATGACATTTATGCCTCAGACATCATGCACACTGCACACCATTAAAATTTCTTGGACTTAGAATGTCCGACCAGTGGATCAACACACCATTAATTTGTGGATGACGGTTCACAGCCCCGCCCTCAAGAGGACCTCTCTGCAGCTCTCCTCTTATCCACCTTACAGGTCTCACAGGTAAGCGTGGTGCAATCCCCGCAAGGCGTCCAACCGCTCACCCTTAACAAGGTCATCGGTAATCTTGTTGAAGAGGCTAGAAGGAAACTACACGCCTACTCATTTACGGAGAATCTTCCTCACGGGCCTTCTTCACGGGGCCGCGATCCAGGGGCGAGGTCGTGGAAATTTCGAGGCGAACAGAGGCGAGGCACTTACCCCAACAGAGGCGTGGTAATTATAATCCCTCATGGAAACTAGTATGTGGATCTTGCCAAAATCCCGCCATACCTACGAAGAATGTAGGAAGCGGTTGGCGTAGGCAACCCAAGGCACCAACAATCGGGGCAACTTGCCTCACCATGAAGAGACACTCAAGGGCTTTTCTCACACAAGTGAGTCACCTACCGGTCCAACCAGCCCTTTAGCCCTCGTAGCCTCTTGTCTCTCAGCCCATGACCAACACACAGTACATAGATTGAGCCTCCCGGATATGACCCCACACCACGAATATTTTAGCCACGTCAATACCAAAGACACCCCACTCTTTGTCGTGCCAGGGCGACACCAAGCACCCTATCTCGAGTCACGGCACAGCCGACCTACGTCAAGCCAATTCAACCTTACAAATCTCTGGAGGTCACTGTAGCCTAACGAAGAACCTCTTCTCGATCGGAAAGTGGATCGATCCGTATATACGCTTTGGAGGAGGCCATTGCATAATCGAGACCCCACAAGGGGACCTCCAGCCAGGGGACTGCAGGCGATGATCTCTATCACCTCAACGTTACTACCTCCCTGCGCCCACCCTCCTCCTTATCTCGCAGCAACCAACACGAGTGCATCTTATTTATGGCACGCACGCCTTGGACACATGCATACTCAGCGGATGAAGGACATGTTAAAACTCGAGCGCAGCGCACCACCACTCACGGGGTTGAAGACTTTGGTATATGTGATGCCTCACTAGGCAAAAGCCATCGCTCCCCATTTCCAAAAGGACCCTCGGCGAGGCGAGCGAAGACTCCAACTTGTACACACCGACTTATGTGGCCCTTTCCAACGATCACTCTTTGGATACCTTTATTTTATGCCTGTGATAGACGACTACTCTCGCTTCAGGTGCTCTACCCATCAACACAAGGCACGATCACTCACTTGCCTCCAGGACTACAAAACCTGGGCCGAAAAGCAAACTGGAGAACACCTACTTACCATTCGTACAGACGGAGGTGGTGAATTCAACTCCAACCAGTTCGCAGTGCATGCAGATCACGGGATCGGCGGGCGGTCACTACTCCACACCTCTCGGAGCAGGGGTAGCGAGCGGATGAGCAGAACCATACAGGACTGCGGTCTATCCATGCTGATTCATGCAGGCCTTCCCAAAAGCTACTGGCCTGAAGCCATGTCTCACGCAGTGTACATTCTGAACCGGAGCCTTACCTCCTCCCTGCCCCAACTTACCCCTTTTGAAGCCTGGACAGGGTCAAAGCCCGACCTCTCGACACTCAGAATATTCGGCTCAACTGTATATGTTCATACACCCAAGGCTACCCGGACAAAGCTCGACAATCGAGCACAGAAGTACATTTTCATCGGATTTTCCGACGGCGTGAAGGGATACAAGCTTATCCATCCACAGACCCACAGGATCACTCACTCACGAGATGTCCTGTTCATGGAAGACATGCAGCGCCCTTCTTCAGTGGGAGCATCGAACCCCCAGGTTCCCCAATCTGCACACACGGAGGACAGCGATGAGGACGACATCGACCTCTCCGGCCCCCCACCCCACGGCACTCCTCCACCCGTCCCTCACCAACCGCTCCCTCCACCCCTGCCCGTGCAGCCTCCCCCCACACCCCTACCTGCACAATCAGCTCCGGGCGCTCGGCCACAATCAGACATCCTCTTTGGGGACTTCGACATTCCAGAATTGGCAGTCCCAGGCTCACCTGCATCAACGCCCTCGGACTCCAGCAGGCGCCATCGCCTCGGGCGGCGGGGACAGCGAGCTCGGCAGCGGCCCACAGGGCGAGGCTCGCATCACGGCCTCGCGCGCGCTCCCACGCGCCGCAGCATGACCCGCGCGCCGCCCGGCCCCTCGCAGCTCCATGGCGGCAGTGCACCCGCCGCCTCCCGGCGCCGCGACACCTTCCAGCCCCCACGCCTCGGGCGCTCACCACGCCTGGATCGAGCCGCCACCATGGCGCACTCAGGCGCCAAGACAGCGCATCGCGACCGGCCTCTCGATCCTCCACCAGAACTCGCCTCCTCGGCTCTCCTTCTCGACCCGACACGGTTCTTCACCGTATAATACTTCAAGCAATTTTATTATCCGGCACTCCAAAGGCAAGTAGAAATATTTATGGCGCTTATCCTATTTCGGATATTCCAAATATACGATAATGCGGATCGACCTCGACACTCAGTATCTACCAACTCATATGTTCATACACCCAAGGCTAGGGCTCGACAATCGAGCATGTACATTTTCATCGGATTTTCCGGCGGCGTGAAGGATACAAGCTTATCCATCCACGGACCCACGGATCACTCACTCACGAGATGTCCTGCTCATGGAAGACATGCGGCGCCCTTCTTGATGGGAGCATCGAACCCCGGTTCCCAATGCACACACGGAGGGCTGATGAGGACGACATCGACCTCTCCCCCCACCCCACGGCACTCCTCCACCCGTCCCTCACCAACCGCTCCCTCCACCCCTGCGGCCTCCCCCACACCCCCACCCCTACACTCCTCGGGCGCTCGCC
This sequence comes from Anthoceros angustus, assembly GCA_010909165.1. Taxonomy (NCBI): domain Eukaryota; kingdom Viridiplantae; phylum Streptophyta; class Anthocerotopsida; order Anthocerotales; family Anthocerotaceae; genus Anthoceros; species Anthoceros angustus. The sequence goes on from VJWM01000016.1 coordinate 660,880, forward strand.
ACAATCGACATCCTCTTTGGGGACTTGACATTCAGGCGGCCCCAGGCTCACCTGCATCAACGCCCTCGGACTCCAGCAGGCGCCATCGCCTCGAGCGACGGGCGGGGACCAGGCGACAGCGGCCCACAGGGCGAGGCTCGCATCGGCGCCTCCGGGCGCGCTCCCACGCGCCAACGGCCGCATGAGGCGGACCCATGGCCGCCGGCCTCCGACGCAGCTCCATGGCAGCAGGTGCACCCGCGCCCTCGGCGCGACACCTTGGCAGCCCCCACGCCTCGGGATCGAGCCGCCACCATGGCCGCCGCCTCAGGATCAGGCCGCCACCATGGCCGCACTCCAGGCGCCAGCACCAGCGCGCATCGCGACCAGGCGCCTCTCTACGATCCTCCACCAGCAACTCGCTTCCTCGGCTCTCCTTCTCGACCCGACACGGGTTCTTCACCGTATAATACTTCAAACGAATTTCGGCATTATCCCGGCACTCCAAAGGCAAGTAGAAATATTTATGACGCTTATCCTATTTCGGATATTCCAAATATACCAGATAATGCCGGATCTGAAGACCTCGACTTCGATGACACCATGGACGATATGCCACAACAACCTGATAGCACTAACGACACTAGGGGAAGACGCTCTCAGCGCACCAATGCTGGTAAAATACGGAGGTACTCCCCTACTAACTGGAGAGACCCTAAAAACACTTTAGCTTATTGCCTTACCGCAGCTATAGATCAGTTTGTTCCAGCTACCTATCAGGATGCCATCACTTGCCCAGAAAAGGAGAACTGGAAGAAGGCCATCAGGTCAGAATTAGATTAATTAAGAGCTAATAAAACTTGGAAACTAACCACATTACCTAAGGGTAGGAAGTTAGTTGGCTCTAAGTGGAACTTTAAGATTAAACTAAACGCAGATGGCAGCATAGAGAGATACAAAGCCAGATTAGTCGCCAAAGGGTACTCAGAAAACACGGTTCCTACGAGACTTTTAGCCCGGTACTCAAAATTACCTCCTTAAGGATCCTAATGGCCTTAGCTGCTCACCATGATTATGAGTTGATGCAGCTAGATATTAAAACAGCATTTCTCTACGGCGATCTCAAACACAAGATCTTCATGGAAATGAAGGTATACAAGTTAATAACAATGAGTTTAATGCCTGTGAATTATTAAAGGCACTTTACGGACTCAGACAAAGTGCTCTTGAATGGTATGACAAATTAGACACTACCCTTCAGGACCTAGGCTTCACCAGGTTAAGCTCAGATAGTAATATCTATATCAATAGGCAAAATGGTCACTTCATTGTTCTAGGAGTCTACGTCGACGACATCGTCCTAATGTCTAACTCAAAGCAAGTCCTAGAAAACACTCGCAAGATGCTCGCTGAGCGGTTCTCAATGACCACATGCCGTGAGCTTTCCTTTTGTCTAGGGATTCAAATTGTTAGAGATAGAAAGGCTAGAAGTCTATTTATTCATCAATCTAAATATATACAAGAGATTTTAGTTAAGTACAAAATGATAGATTCTAAGCCTATAGCCACTCCTATGGAGACTAACCAAAAGCTAGCGAGGATGATGATGATGATCAACATGAGGCAAAATGACTACGGCAGGCGGTGCCCTACTCTTCCGCTCTCGGGCGTGATGTATTTGATGGTCCGCACTGCACGGACCTTGCATTTTCGGTGGGAGCTTTATCTAAGTTCTTATCCGCTCCTACTCAAGCTCATTGGAAGGCACTAAAGAGGATCTTTAGGTACTTAAGAGCAACCTCAGATACGGGACTGCTCTACCACTCTCAGATCCAAGAGGACCAACATCTACAACTCGAGGCGTTGACGGCCTTGGTGGGCAACAGAGACAACAGAAAGAGCATAAGCAGCTATGTTTTCTTACTTGGCGGAACGCAACAAGCTGGAGCAAGCGACAACAAGCAGTTGCACTCGGCTCCAGGCCGTATTGCTCTTTAACCCACGCGTGCAAGGAAGGACTTTGGCGCTTTATGAGCTAGCCGAACTAGGAGAAATTCAACAAATACCAAGACCTTGCATGCGACAACCAGGTGCCATCTCGCTAACATACTCCAAGTTCCATGCTCGAACTAAGCATGTGGAGGTACAATTTCACTTTATAAGACAAGTAGTTAGCGATGGCAAATTCTCCGTGCTTCTTGCCAAAGCGGATGAGACGTGCTCACCAAGGCACTCAGCAAAGTGAAACACCAGGAACACTCCTTTAACATGGGGCTAAGAAGCACATATATTCAATAGCTATAGCACCTAAGAGCTAGACGCTAAGTGGGAGTGTTAACGCATATAGCATACTAGCCCTTAGGGCACGCTTGAATATTAAGTTAAGTAGGCGAACGGGCATACCTAGTATGAACCGACACGGACGATTACGAGATAGAAACGCTTGGGCAAAGCCCATAATGTAACGCACATTTGCTCAAGCTTAATGCAATCCACGATGCAGCAATCTCATGATTGTCTCCATCCATATTCACGTAAACTTGACATCCCATGCAAGTGATGAGCAAAGTGCGAGTTAGCGAATGGGAGAAACTGTGTCGCCCGGATCGGGGAGCTCCCCGCAGCGTAATGCTGGCGGCCATGCAATATCATTCTTGTGACCTGCTAAGCCTTCAATCGTTTGATACCGTGACTTCGATTGCTGCGCTCTGCTAAGCCTTCAATCCTATGATAGCGTGACTTGGAATGCTGCACTCTGCTAAGCCTTCCTTCAATTGGATTGCTGCGCTCGGCTAAGCCTTCCTTCAACTGGATTGCTGCGCTCGACTAAGCCTTCCTTGAGTTGGATTGCTGCGCTCGGCTAAGCCTTCCTTGAGTTGGATTGCTGCGCTCGGCTAAGCCTTCCTTCAATTGGATTGCTGCGCTCGGCTAAGCCTTCCTTCAATTGGATTGCCGCGCTCGGCTAAGCCTTCCTTCAGTTGGATTGCCGCGCTCGGCTAAGCCTTTCTTCAATTGGATTGCTGCGCTCGGCTAAGCCTTCCTTCAACTGGATTGCTGCGCTTGACTAAGCCTTTCTTGAGTTGGATTGCTGCGCTCGGCTAAGCCTTCCTTCAATTGGATTGCTGCGCTCGGCCAAGCCTTCCTTCAATTGGATTGCTGCGCTCAGCCAAGCCTTCCTTCAATTGGATTGCTGCGCTCGGCCAAGTCTTCCTTCAATTGGATTGCTGCGCTCGGCCAAGCCTTCCTTCAATTGGATTGTTGCGCTCGGCTAAGCCCTCAATCGTGTGATAACGTGACTCATGGCGCAGCAAGCTCATTATGCTCAGGGGGTGTGAGGCACGATAGTCTGGCGAATAATCCCATGCTGCCGATAATGATTGCCAAAGGCAGTAGAATCCAACTCCCCGCCGTCGCTCCGGAGAATCTTTAACTTGCTGCCGAATTGGGTTTCCACCCCAGATTGCTAAGAAAAGTGGAAAAGGTGTCGGACAAGAAATATATCCAACCAAAGCTATCATCAATGAAGCTAACTTGATATAGGGAGCCCTAAAAGAGAGGGGCCTTGCATAGGGCCAAGCATATATGTGTGGACTAGACCAAGGGGTTAGGGCTTCTATGTGAGCTGACGAGGAACTTCTTATGCTATCGCTTGTCAATGGCACAGTTATGACAGAAAGAGAGGTCCGAGATAAATTTCAGAGGAAGGCCCTAGACATAACTATCTTGCAATAAGGCTTTCATCCTTTGCAATCCTGCATGACCTAACCTAAGGTGCCATAAGTCCGCTAATGGAGAAGACACAACGGCTACATGGCTTGGAAGGAGCGGGGTATCTACCTTGTCACAATGGTCTCGGTGACACATGCACTTGTTCGTGGCGACCAAGTTTCAGTGGCGGATGTGGTGGTTACCGATCCTACACGTGACACCATCTCCGGTCATCAACTGAGGCTCTTGCCGAATTGGGTTTCCACCCCCAGTTGCTAAGAAAAGTGGAAAAGGTGCTCGACAAGAAATATATCCAACCAAAGCTATCATCAATGAAGCTAACTTGATATAGGGAGCCCTAAAGAGAGGGGCCACATTGCATAGGGCCAAGCATATGTGTGGACTAGACCAAGGGTTAGGGCTTCTATGTGAGCTCGATTTAGGAACTTCTTATGCTATCGCTTGTCAATGGCACAGTTATGACAGAAAGAGAGGTCCGAGATAAATTTCAGAGGAAGGCCCTAGACATAACTATCTTGCAATAAGGCTTTCATCCTTTGCAATCCTGCATGACCTAACCTAAGGTGCCATAAGTCCGCTAATGGAGAAGACACAACGGCTACATGGCTTGGAAGGAGCGGGGTGACTTGGAAGGAGCGGGTATACCGTCCGCACAGTCGTCTGGTCGTGTAGCCAGGGACCAGCATCTTCATGTTACCTTGTTAAATGAGCCAAGTTTCAGTATGCGGCGGATGTGGTGGTTACCGATCCTACACGTGACACCATCTCCGCCTGTGTCATCACCTGGTCGTCAACGGTAGCCGAGCACCGGCTCTCAAGGTCCGCAAATATAGGAGGATGCAAGCGGCCACCTCTTTATTCACTTGCACTAGAACGTATGGGGCAATGGTGAGGACTTTGACAAATTTGTCAAGTCCTGTGCGCTTACCATCTTGTATGCAGAACCTGGTCTTGAAATTTGTCCCCTCTCGTACTTGACATACTTGACAACGGGTTTCAATTACCCTTCAACAGGTGCTCTAAATGGCAATCCTCCACAACGCGGCGATAGTAGGTGACGCATCTTCCTCTACCTCCGTGGTGTGCAGGCCATTTATTCTTCCTGCATATGACATTGTGGGAGCAGTAGGTGACTTTAGGTAGGGTGCTTAGTTGCTCCTCTCCACCTCGACCCCCTGGTCGGCTTTGGTTGTCCCCTCCTGGATGGGCTCTTCCCATCATTTTTTCACCTCAATAAAAACTTTTTCATTATATTATACATTATATAATATTTATATAATATGTAAATATTTTACTCTCAAGACTCTCTAAGACTTGGAAGGCTGTCGAGACCCTCAAGACTCTTGGGTAAAGAAACAACCCATGTCATTCAAAAGGTGTGAAAGGTTTTGAATAACACGGAACGGGTAGACAGTGTAGGTCAAGTTGTCGTGGCTTCTACGAGACTAGGATTGAAAATAGATAATTGATGCTACAAAATAAAATCTGTGCTGGTTTGTCGTTTGTCCGGGCGCGAGTCCAGGCTCTGGTTCCGTGGAAGGGGGATGACGAGTTGTCAACGACAATGGCGACAGGCGACAAGAGGGGCGAGAGCAGAACGGAACGGGAATAGTATGTTTGCTTCCGTGGAAGGGATAAAGTTGTCAACGACATATAAGCGACAAGAGGAGCGGGGTGCGGAACGGAACGGGAAAATGTGAGTGCTGACGGCATAACCGGCCGGGCCGGCTGACGCGGATCCGCCCTCGCGACTACTTGCCTGCCTGCCTGCTTGCCTGCCTACCTGCATGCTTGTCTGCCTGCCTGCCTCCCTGTCTGCCTGCCTGGCTGTCTGCCCTGCTTGCCTGGCTTCGCGCGGTTATGACATCAACTACCCCGCTCCTGCGGGAATGCCGAAAGCCAAGGGCGCGACGAGAAAAAAAAGGGCAATCCCTGCTCCACGCGCTACTCGCCATCACCGCCAGAGCCTTCGATGCTGTATGGAGAATGTTGGAAATTCGTTCGTGCGTCCATCAATGGAAATAGCTGCGGCAGAAATTTCTACAAATTTGTGCTGACGTTCAGGAATTCGCAAGCAAGGCCGAAGGCGAGGGCCAGGGCCAGGGCCAGGGTGAAGGCGAGGGCGAGGGCGAAGGCGAAGGCGAAAGCGAAAGCGAAGGCGAAGGCGAAGGCTTGCAAATGGAGAGCACTCGATCCTGTGTGCGCTAGGCCGGACATTGGTAGCGGCGCTAGTGCTGGGGCAGGCTAGGCCGGGGCCAGGAAATGGATCAGGTGATGAGAAAGCATCAGGGCAGTATTGTGAGGCTCAAATCGTTGAAGCCCAAACCCGATAACAATTTCAACCACCAGCGCAAGAAGACGTTTCTGTTCCAGGAGGAGCCGTTCGACCAGCGCTTCCACACCCCATACTTCGGCAGGAAGGCAACGTCGGTCACTGAATTCTACCAGGGAAAGCCTCCTCCCCACTCCTACAGCCCCGAACTGATCCATGCGCCCGTGCCCTGCTTCAACAGGAAGGCCAGCTCCGTCACCGACTTCTTCGAGAACTTCGGCAGGCCCCAGAAGAAGGGCACTTTGCCGGGCGGCTGGTTCGGCAGAACTGCCACGGATGTGAGTGAGCAGCAGCGCATCATCCCTTGCCCCCACTACGGCAGGAACACGGATGGTCCTACTCCGTATTTTGGGAGGCTGGCCACGTTTGTGACGGATCCGATGAGGTATCCCGGGGACCCCACTTGGAGGTCCATTCTGCACCACTGGGCGGAGGATAAGCGGAATCCCAAGTACCCTGGGTCGGCGGACGAGTACGCTGTGAATCCCAACCACGTCAGTCCCAGGGATCTGGTGGCAGCTGCTGCCAAGAAGCGGAGCCAGATGGTTGTGGGGAAGGCCTGGATGAGCAGCCTGGACCGGGACAGGATGGTTAAGGCCCGCGGTGGCGGGAACGGTCCTGGTGTGGGCACTCCGCCCACCCCTCCCTATGCGGTGCAAACCAAGACTGCTGCTGCGCATGCGGCTGCCAAGTCTGCCAGCTCTGATGCTAGGTCGGATGACAAGCTTGCCGAGAATGGGAGTCAGAAGTCTCATGGCAATGGAAGCCTCAAGGTTGGTGCGGAGAATAATGGCAGTCACAGGTCGCACGGCAATGGGAGCCACAAGGCGGGTGAGAACGCGGGGGGCAAGCCAGAAGAATGTCACGAGAATGGGAGCGCTAGCCAGAAGGCTGACAGCCTGGCCAAGTCTGGAGGTAGTCACAGATCGGAGCCCAAGCTTGCAGGCCTAGGGAGCCACAAGTCTGACGGGAAATGCAACGATGGGCGTAACTGTCCGCCCAGCTTGCCTCCGTCCGGAGCTTCCTGTGCAAGCGAGGGCGCGGGCAGTGGCGATGCAGCAGGCTGCAGGTCTCCCAGGTCTGAGCTGCTGTCTCCAAGATCCGACAAGAGCGACCGATCTGGAGCCAGTCGCCCAGGTTCGCCAAAATCTGTGTTAAGCAGCAAGAGCTATGCCAGTTCTGGGTCAGGAACGTCGTCGCATTCAGGGCACACTTCTTCAAAGCAAACATCCTCTAAACCTAGTGGCCAGCATAAGCATCAGGGGGAGCTGCGTGGCAGTAATAGTAGTAGTTCGAGCAGCACGGAAACAGGTGATAGCAAGAGCAAGAGCAAGAGCAAGAACAGCAAGAGCAGCAAGAGCAAGAGCAAGGGCAGCGGCAGCGGCAGGCAGATGCCATCGGATCCGGAGCTTATGACCTGCGACGAGCTGCATGACTACAACCCGGATATGTGCGCCACCTTCAGCGCATGGGGAGGTAGGTTCAAGGACAAGGAGAGGAACCAGCCCTGGCCAGTGCCATATGAGCACCCTCATGAGAGACACACGCATCGGAAGACGTCCATTACTAGGGCACCCATCGTGAATTAGTAGCTGGGATTCTTGTTTCGTGGTTGGGTTGATTTGGTTTGGTAGCAGTAGCGGTAGCAGTAGCGCAAGTGTCTCCTGCAGGAGGGAGTAGTAGAGCATTTGGTGCACATGCTGAGCAGCCTGGACCTCCTATGCTTCTTCACAACGCCTACACATGTTCATGCCGCCCTTCAGGTGAGAATCCTAAGCCTTCCACCATTTTCATGTCTGGTAGTCTGCAATTACTTTTCCACCACTCGAATTTCCTTTGGATGAAGCTCTTAACCAGTCTCTACTGTGTGCCATGATGTTGCACCTGTAGGGCCGTGCTTTCCTGACGGCAGCCACGAGGGGCTGTCATGATGTTCTAAATTACGTACTCCACGAGGATCGATTGGCCCAGGCGCCCACCATTCCGCATGCTGCCCCGGTCAACAGCTGCTGCCACCGCATGTTCGCATATCCTGACAAGCACCATAGCATGTCAGTCTTGGGCGGATGATGAGCTCAGCAGCTGTTTTGGACTTTCCCGAAATTTATCCGGGCAGACTCTGTAGTCCATGGCCATTGCCTCTACGTCAGTGTACACTTGTAATCCATGTACAGTATGGACATCTCAATCAGTCCCTTTTTGCATCAGTCGACTATTCGCATAGGTCGAGATGGTTTCGGTCGAGGTACTTCGTGGATGTTGGATTCTCCGCTCTCTCCAAAGTTCCAGCTAACCAGCGTGCCCTGAACAAGAACTGCTATTACAGCAGCCTACTCAAGTAGAGACCTGAATGAAAAGTAGCACAAACTCGGTTCAGGATCATCCTGAGCGTTGCATCTACTTGAGAGATCACCAAGTATTACCTAGCCTTGTGACCGGGGGAGTACAGTTCCTGAAGGTCTAGATTAATATTAACAACATGTCTGATGACTACTACTTTAAGGTTGAGGGGATTTATACGCCTAGGATGCAGTCTTCCATCTGAGAGGCAACCCTGCGCTTCTCACTAGTATACATGCCAGCCATGACTGCATGATAATCGTTTTCACACATTGAGAAAAAAAGACTAAATTTAGAAGGGAGCTACTGAAACATGTCCAATTGTATCATGCAGAGGATAAAATGTGCACTGTTCAGCAAACTCTTCTCTATCGTACGTTCTTATTCTTCTCCCAGATGTATAATAGCGCTCATACAGTAATGCATGATGGAGATGAGCAATTTCTCCCATTCTGAGGGGCTACGACGTAGCATGAACTTGTCACTGCTGTTGCTGGGCAGTGCACGGGGGACCATCAACAGTCTGCCATGAGAAGGTTCCAAACTGGAAGGGTATGAAACGTGACAATCCTGGCCCAATCATGAAACGTCCACAGTTCAGTCGGAATGCCTTTGCTCTGAACAAATGATTCCAGCCGTTTGCAATTCCCCTATATACGGCAATCCTTTGACCTGCTCAGGAACGATCTAATGTCCTAACATCACCATTGTCCAGGACTCCAGATGGTGCAGCGATCCCCCACATGCGTACAGCCATGGACCACATTTTGCAAATCTCAGCGCAGCTAATGAGCATTCCCCCCTACTGCTCTGCACTCCAGATCCAGCAGGTGCTAGATTCAAAATTTATCATGATTTAGTCCACAATCAGACGTCTGTACGCCTGTCCTCCTGTGTCTGTGCCCAACTCTGGCAGAGGGGCAGCAACTCTGCTGCCGACTTCGGCTCTGCTCTTGGCGAGTCCTCGAAGGATCACAGTATAGCGCGCGCCCAAGCACTCGACTCTACCTTCGAACTGGAGGCATTGACATCCACGAGCAGTGCAGGTACGCAGGTCGAGAGGAATTTACATCATTTCAAGCCAGTTCCTGGAGCAATATCCAAAGGCCCTTGTAGGTGCTCACTTGCTCGTCAGCTGGCTACAAGCTGAATCGGGCCAATAGTGTTCTGTTTGGGAATCCACTGACGTTTCAACGGCCAGAGACTTCATGCAGAGGATGATGCCACAGAGGTGGTCGACAGCACAGCAGAGCCTTGCGGCCAATTGGTTTGAGAGGGGAGTTCTAATGTCGGGTCTAGTTGTACAATTTAACGAAACAGAATGCAGGCTGGAGGGTTACGACGGACGAGATCGTAATTCAGCTTTTGCTGAACCAGGGCCTGCCTGCCTGTTGGCCTTCAGATGCGCAGGGACTGAAGGACTATTTGGCCCACTTCTGAGCTGTTGCAGCGGTGATCTCTCAGATGCCCCCCTAGTCCAGGATGTCTCAGACTCTGAGAAAGTCATCATCTTGGCTTCCTCCATGCTTTTCATAGCCACTGGTGGTAAGCGATTCTCTCCTGAAACAGGTCCTTTCTTCCTATCTTGCGTGTTCCCTTCAGCTTCAAGAGGTGCACAGGCAATCTGCTTCAAGCTTTCGAGCTCTCTTTGCAAACCCCTGTTTTTCCTGTTTACAAACAACCGGACCATGGGTCAGCCATATGCTCGGACCCTTACCAGTAACCCAAACAACACAAACAACGAAAGAACTGCCTAGTTTCCACAATACCTCTCCATCGCTTCCACTTTTTTTTCAAGGGCAATGTTTTTCCTGTATTGAACAAATCAAAGAAATGTCACCACATGGCTACTGTTGCAAATGAGGGGGTGTGCACAGGAGAACATGCCACGCAATATCTAGAAGGACTGTGCCAGACATACCTTACAAGTGAGTCGCAGAGTTCCAAGTGATGACTGAACACTTCAGGGCTTACATTTCTCCCTGTCAAGTCCGTATCGCTTTCAACCTTAGTCCCACCCACGGGCAGCACATGCTGCAAGTCAGATCTTAGATTCAAAATCTCCTCGCGAAGCTCAGTTATAGTTCGTCTCTGAACACTCATATGCACCACAGCTGTTTCCATATCTGTGACCACAGGTTCCTCTGCATTCGATATTTGATACCCTCTTTCTTCAGATACTCGCTGGCTCCCACTAGGACCTGCAGTGGCCGGGCAGATGATCTTTTCTGCCTCTGTTTCGACTGCATCCGACAGACTTTCACTGCTTGAGGACAGATCATCTATTCTCCGCATTTTCTTCCTTATCCGCACAACATTGTGATCATCACCACCTGTCCTGGCTTCACCATGGACAGCACTTATGTCATTCAAAACCCGCTTATGAGTCACCGCCATCTGCATATGAAGAGAAGTGTTTGTTTTCCGGTTCTGCTCAAGCTGTTCAAGAACTTGCACGAGCTTGTCTTTTCTTGCCAGATTTTGCTCCCTTCCCTTAGCAACCTCCAGCTGCAACCTTTGATTCACCTCCTCTAGAGACTTCTCCCGTTCTTTGCTTGCAGCAACTTCACGAAGCAGCTCATCCAAGTCAATCCTTGCTTTCTCCTGACCTTCTTCTGCTCTCGACTCGAACGCCAAAAGCCTTTCGTTGACAGCCTCCAGTTCCTTTTGTTTCCTCGCAATGGTCTGTTGTGCTTCTTCTACGGACGAGATGAATTGTAGGACCTTCTGCCTGTTTTCCTTCAAGTCACATTCCGTGTTCCGGAGGAGATCCTGCATTGCCAGCATTTGTTCTTTCGCTTCTGCCGCTTTTCTCTCAGCCGAGCGAAGGCTTGTCGATAATGTATCCACCTCCACCTGCTTCTCTAGAAGCAAACCTTGTACTGCCTGCAGAGATGACACTTGAGCATCGGCCTTTCCCGTCTCCTGTACTATCCGAGAGTTGGCCTTCGCTAGCAACTCCTGTACACTGAAGAGCCTTGTGTGCGTCTCCGCCACTTCTCCCTGGGCTTCTAATAGCTTTTTTGTTACCAACGAATTCCTCCCCGTCTGCTCTGCTAGCTCATTCATAGTTTCAATCAGAGCCAGTTGCATGGCATGGAGTTTCTCATGGGACTCGGTCGCTCCTGACTCAACATCTGAAGACTTCAGCAGGAGGAACGCAGCCTTCTCTGTCGCTTCGTTCACCTCGTTCTCTGCCTTACGCAACAACTCCTGCAATGCAAGGACTTGCTGGCAAGCATCACCCCTATCCTGCTCAGCACGTGCCAGTTTTTCAGAAAGCACAGAAACCTTCCCTGTCTCTTCCTTCAGCTGAGAATCAGCATTTCGACTCTTCTCCTCCAGTTCTATCACTAGGGCTTCAAGCTCTCCTACCTTGCGCTGAAAGGTCTGATCCCGCTCCACCAACCGGTTATTAATCTCTCTGAGAGCTTCATCCGTTTCAACAACCGATTTTTGTAATGTCGAAACAAGCGCCTTTGCCTTCTCCAACTCATCCTGCAGAGCCAGCAGCTCACCTACTCGATCTTCCATCACCAACATCTGTTGACTAACTTCGTCCCGATCCTGGTTAGCAATTGACAACTTCTGCAAGAGTATTTTTACTTGTGCTTTCTCTTCCTTCAACTCCCCATCAACCTTTCGGACGGTTCCCCGCAAATCCTCGGCCATGGACTCCATCTTTTCTCTCTTCCCCTCGAATATCTGCTCGAGCTGCATTAGCCTGCTCTGAAGGTCTTTGAGCTGCTCTGCGGCTGAGGCGGCCTCCTGCTTTGCAGCTTCTAGATCATCACATAAGCGCTCCATCTCCCGTTCTTTCTGGGCGTAAGCACTCTCTCCATCTGCCAGCTGCACCCTCAAGCTTGAAATTGCCCCTTCCATCGCTTCCTGCACTTCGGCCTTTAGTTTCAGCTTCTGTTCAAATTCAGCCAAAATGGCATCCTTCTCCTCCACAGCAGCTTCAAGAACATCAACGCGACTGTCCAGTTCAGATTCTCTCCTCTGCCAACCAGCTGATTCCTTGTGAAGCTTGTGCATTTTTTGTGATAGGTCGTCAACCTCTGCTTTCCTGTGAGTATTTTTTGCAATCTGCTCTTGAAGAAAGCATTCCAGTTCAATCATCTCTCCCTCTTTGCTTCTCAACTGCATTGCCAATTCCTCAAGCTGCTGCTGCAGGTTAGCTTCCTTTTTATCTCTCTGCAGCAAGGTGCTCTTTGCTTTGGATATTTCACTAGCTAAATGCTGCACCGTCCACTCTGAAGCAGCCAAACTGTCTTCCTTGTCCCTAACCTGCTGATCAGCTTCCTCCAGTTTCTCCTGCAGATCTCGGATCTCCACTTCAGCTTCTCTCAACCGTGCACTCACTCGGTCTCCATTTTCAATTTTCACAAGGAGATCTTGCACCTGCACTTCTTTCAACGCCGCCTTCGTTTCTGCAGCATCAAAATTTTGGCGAAGCAGCTCCATGCTCGCTCTGCTGCTGTCTGATTCCTCAACGGCGGCGGTCAGTTTCGCCTGCAAATTTTGCACTGAGAACTCAGCCATGTCTTTTGCAGCCAGCAACTGCCTGTTTTCGTTTCCCATCTGATTCAACTCGGCTTCTCTGTTCTCCAGATCCCGCAGCAAAGTAGCTCTCTCAATCGAAACCGTATCAAGCTGAGAAGCAGTTTCGACGAGCTGCCGGTTGACAGCACCGAGATTCTGCTCCCAGGCCCGCGAAAGCCGATCCTGCTCCGAGGTCAAGCAGCGAATTTCCTCTGCCAATTTGGCTACTTCTTCCCCAAGGCCATCCCGGCAGGTCGTGGCCTCCTGAAGCTCACCTGCAGTTTCCTCGAGTTTCCTCTTCACATTTTCCAACTGCTGATCAGCCAAGCCTCCTCTTTCTTCTTGTTCTCGCAGTTGTTCCTCCAGTTGGGCATTGAGTTCAGATAATTGACGTGATGCTGTGTCCCTTTCCTCCATCTCTGACCTGCTTCTCTCCGCATCATCGAGAAGTCTACTTAATCTAATCTGTAGAGATTCTACAATGGATGCCAGGGATTCTTTCGCCGACAGTAGCTGCGTATTCTGCTGCTTTAACTCATCCACTTCCAGTTCTTTGATTTCCAGGTCCCTCAGCAGCGCATCCTTCTCCTGAAGAAGGGAATCCAGCGCTTTTGCTCCTTCGCCGGCTCTTTGCTGGAAGCTAGAGACTCTGTGTTCCCAGGCTTGCCACTGCTTCTCCTCCTCCATCTTCATAAGATGAATGCTCTCCCGCAACGTCTCAACCTCGGAGAGAAGCTCATCTCGATACGAAACAGTAGTTTGCAGTTCTACGGCAGTTTCCTCAAGCTTAACCTTCAGGTCTTGAATTTTCTGCTCGGCTAAGCATTGCCGTTCTCCTTGCTGTTTCAAGCGGTTATCCAGATCACGGTTCTCTTCAGTTAACCTGTCTGCCTCCCTGCCGCCGTCGACAAGTTCCACCTTCATTCTCTCTGATTCTTCGACTAACCGTTCAAGCTTAGACTGCAAAGAAATCACTAAAGACTCTGCCGTTTCTTTTGAAGCCGTCAATCTCCTGTTCTCATCGGCCATCCTCAGCAATTCGGTCTCCTTACTTTCGAGGTCTCCCAATATTGCACCTCTTTCAGTCCGAAGCTGATGAGTGGTTTCCTCAAGCTTCACCTTCAGGTCTTGAATTATCTGATCGGCTAGGCATTGCCGTTCTCCTTGCTGTGCTAGGCGATTATCAAGATCACGTTTCTCTTCAGTCAACCTGTCTGTCTCCCTGCCCCTTTCCTCAAGTTCCACCTTCATTCTCTCTGATTCTTCGACTAACCGTTCAAGCTTAGACTGCAAAGAAATCACTAAAGACTCTGCCGTTTCTTTTGAAGCCGTCAATCTCCTGTTCTCATCGGCCATCCTCAGCAATTCGGTCTCCTTACTTTCGAGGTCTCCCAATATTGCACCTCTTTCAGTCCGAAGCTGATGAGTGGTTTCCTCAAGCTTCACCTTCAGGTCCTGAATTATCTGATCGGCTAGGCATTGCCGTTCTCCTTGCTGTGCTAGGCGATTATCAAGATCACGTTTCTCTTCAGTCAACCTGTCTGTCTCCCTGCCCCTTTCCTCAAGTTCTGCCTTCATTCTCTCTGATTCTTCGACTAGCCGTTCAAGCTTAGACTGCAAAGAAATCACTAAAGACTCTGCCGTTTCTTTTGAAGCCGTCAATCTCCTGTTCTCATCGGCCATCCTCAGCAATTCGGTCTCCTTGCTTTCGAGGTCTCCCAATATTGCACCTCTTTCAGTCCGAAGCTGATGAGTGGTTTCCTCAAGCTTCACCTTCAGGTCCTGAATTACCTGATCGGCTGGGCATTGCCGTTCTCCTTGCTGTGCTAGGCGATTATCAAGATCACGTTTCTCTTCAGTCAACCTGTCTGTCTCCCTGCCCCTTTCCTCAAGTTCTGCCTTCATTCTCTGCTTCTTCGACTAATCGTTCAAGCTTAGACTGCAAAGAAATCACTAAAGACTCTGCCGTTTCTTTTGAAGCCGTCAATCTCCTGTTCTCATCGGCCATCCTCAGCAATTCGGTCTCCTTACTTTCGAGGTCTCCCAATATTGCACCTCTTTCAGTCTGAAGCTGATGAGTGGTTTCCTCAAGCTTCACTTTCAGATCCTGAATTATTTGATCGGCTAGGCATTGCCGTTCTCCTTGCTGTGCTAGGCGATTATCAAGATCACGTTTCTCTTCAGTCAACCTGTCTGTCTCCCTGCCCCTTTCCTCAAGTTCTGCCTTCATTCTCGCTGATTCTTCGACTAGCCGTTCAAGCTTAGACTGCAAAGAAATCACTAAAGACTCTGCCGTTTCTTTTGAAGCCGTCAATCTCCTGTTCTCATCGGCCATCCTCAGCAATTCGGTCTCCTTACTTTCGAGGTCTCCCAATATTGCACCTCTTTCAGTCCGAAGCTGATGAGTGGTTTCCTCAAGCTTCACCTTCAGGTCCTGAATTACCTGATCGGCTAGGCATTGCCGTTCTCCTTGCTGTGCTAGGCGATTATCAAGATCACGTTTCTCTTCAGTCAACCTGTCTGTCTCCCTGCCCCTTTCCTCAAGTTCTGCCTTCATTCTCTCTGCTTCTTCGACTAATCGTTCAAGCTTAGACTGCAAAGAAATCACTAAAGACTCTGCCGTTTCTTTTGAAGCCGTCAATCTCCTGTTCTCATCGGCCATCCTCAGCAATTCGGTCTCCTTACTTTCGAGGTCTCCCAATATTGCACCTCTTTCAGTCTGAAGCTGATGAGTGGTTTCCTCAAGCTTCACTTTCAGATCCTGAATTATTTGATCGGCTAGGCATTGCCGTTCTCCTTGCTGTGCTAGGCGATTATCAAGATCACGTTTCTCTTCAGTCAACCTGTCTGTCTCCCTGCCCCTTTCCTCAAGTTCTGCCTTCATTCTCGCTGCTTCTGCAGCTGATTGTTCAAGCTTGGACTGCAACGACTCCACAGAAAACTCAGCCATCTCTTTCACCGCCGTCAATCGCTTGATCTCATCCGCCATCCTTAGCAGTTCGGTCCCTCTACTTTCAAGGTCTCCCAGCATTGCACCCCGTTCGGTCTGGAGTTGCTTGGCGTTTTCCTCAAGCTTCATCGTCAGGTCCTGAATCCTCTGCTCGGCTAAGCATTGACGCTCGCCTTGCTGTGTCAAGCGGTCATCCAAATCACCCTTTTCTCGAGTCAACCTATTCATCTCCCTTCCCCGCTCCTCAAGTCCTGCCTTCATTTTCTCTGCTTCTACAGCTTGCTGCTCCAGCTCAGCCTTCAAAGACTTCACTGCAAACCCAGCCAGTTCATTTGCAGCCGCCATTCGCTTGTTCTCATCCGCCAATCTCAGCACTTCAGCCTCCTTACTCTCAAGATCTGCCAACATCGTATCTCGTTCTGTCTGAATCGACTGAAGGCGAGTTGAATTCTCCTTCAGCCGTTGTTCAAGTTGAGACAGCCTCTCATTCCAAGACTCCGACAGCCGCTTGTGTTCCGACGTCAACGTACTCTCCTGTTCGCGAAGTTGTTGGACCTCTGCCTCAAGGTCATCCCTGCCACCGATGGCTGTCCGCAACGCCTCCGTGGTTTCCTCCAGGGACGCCGTCAAAGAATTCAGACGCTGCTCCGCAACGGCCCCCCGTTGCGCAAACTCTTTGAGCTGCGTTTCTTGCTCGGCAATCCGCTCCGTCAGCTTACCAATCATTCTATCCTTTCCTTCCATCTCCGACCTGGTGCTATCTGTTTCTTGAACAAGTCGAGCCAACTTAGCCTGCAATGCCTGCATAGAACAATCAACCCCATCCTTCGAAGCCATCAGACGTCTATTTTCCTCCTTCAGCCCGTTCATCTCAGCCTCCCTCGTTTCCAAGTCCTTCCATAGCGCAGTTCTCTCCTTGTTAAGCGAATCAATCTGGCTCGAACGTTCCTCAACCTTCGCCTCAAGCACAGAAACCGTCTGTTTCCACGCTTGCGCTTTCTTCAATTGCTGCTTCACGCTATACACTTCTTCCTGCAACCTATCTACATCAGCAACAAGAACATCCCTAGCGACATTGGCCGCCTCCAACTCACCTGTAGCTTCTTCAACCTTCCTACTCATAACAAGCACCTGCTGCTCAGCGACGGACTCACGGTGCCCTTGCTCCCGCACCTGCCCCGCCATTTCAGACTTCTGTTCAGCAGACCAGCGAGCTCTCTCCCTTTCCTCCATCTCCGACCTGCTCCTCTCCGCCTCATCAGTCAGCCGCGCCACCTTAGCCTGCAAAGCCTTCACCGCACCCTCACACATCTCTTTGGCCGCCAGAAGTCTCTTGTTCTCGTCCTTCATCCCCTGCACCTCAACATCCCGGCCTTCCAACAAACTCCACAGCTCACTCCTCTCCCTCCTTAACGCATCCACCTCCACCGCACCTTGTTCAACCTTCCGCTGCAGACTGGCAACCCTCCCTTCCCATCCCTGCGCTCTCTGCCTCTCCTTCAAACCATCCACCTCCTCTCGCAACCTCTCCACCTCCGACGCAAGGCCATCCCGAGCATCCACAGCCGCGCGCAACTCCCCGGCACTCTCCTCCAACTTCCTCTTCCACCCGAGCACCCCCTGCTCCGCATTAGCATCCCGTTCCGCCAGCTCCCTCACCCGCCTCTCCAAGCCTTCATTCCGCTCACTCAGCACCTCCGCCTCCCTCTCCTTCCCCGCAATCACGGCTTCCTTCACCTCCAATTCCTCCACCAGCTTCGCCACCTTCCCTTGCAACGTCTCCACAGTGAATGCAAACCTCTCCTTCCCTGCATTCAAGCCTTCATTCTCCTGCTTGGCAACAACCAACGCAGCCTCCCTGCTCTCCAAGTCCCTCAACATAGCCATCCTCTCCACTCTGGAAGCATCCAACTCTCCCGCGCCCGCGCTAAGCTGCCCCTGCAGCGCAGACACGGTCTGCCCCAAGCTCCTGATCTTCTGCTCGTACGCCATCCTCACCTCCAGCATCCTCTCCTCCACATCCTTCCCCCCCTTGACAACGCCGCCGCCCCCGAGGCCATCCTCCAATTCCTCCATCCCCATTCCCTTCCCCAAACCCACTCACATTCCTTGCTCCTTCCCCTCCATTCCAGCGTCTCACGCAGACTTCTCGGCCGCGGCCCTCGCGTCTTCCAAGCTTTTCAAAACTCGCCCACAGGACCCCTCCCGCTCCCCAGCCCCCGGCCGTAACGGACACTTTTAACAGAGCTTTGAATTCCCGCACACCGTGTCAATGCACCGCACGTAGGCGTGTACGTACATTGACAGGTATGTATATTTGTAGATACATATGACAAGAATTGGAGACTTCATTAAAAAGAAGAGATGGGAAACCTAACCTATCTACCTCAAACCCAAGGGGCAACCCACTAAAAGGCCAAGAGCTAGGGCTAGCCCTCACAAATGCCAACTCCAAAGTTAAATACCACCCCAATTATGTCAGTGGTTCGAGATCAGGAAAGGTCTACCTACAATTGGTGCCAATCACGTCACGTTTCATACGCTCGTTGCCGCCTTATAAATAGTGTTGGCCAGTTCGAGATCAGGAAAGGTCTACCTACAATTGGTGCCAATCACGTCACGTTTCATACGCTCGTTGCCGCCTTATAAATAGTGTTGGCCAGTTCGAGATCAGGAAAGGTCTACCTACAATTGGTGCCAATCACGTCACGTCTCATACGCTCGTTGCCGCCTTATAAATAGTGTTGGCCAGTCCCTCTGCAGGGCGATGGATACCCGATGTCGAAAGAAAGCCACCACCGAGAAAGAGGGAGATAACTAGTTGACTATTGAACTACAGCGAGGCATGTTATTATCAACTATTTGGCATGTTATTATCAACTATCGAGTTGATAATAACATGCCAAATTAGCTGCCCTAGATTGCCGTAGATGAACTTTGTCCTAGTTCTAACCATTTTAATGGTGCTTTTCTTATGCTTTTTGACCCCGCTGATGATAGTGATGGTACTCAAGCATCAAGTACTTTGTTTGGAAGTTTATTTGATACTCAAGAGGCAGAAACTCATGTTGAAGAGTATTCCATATGGGATTTTTCTCCTCAAGCCATACAATTTAGATTAAATATAATGTGGGCACATTCTCATTCCCCTCCTATTCCTTTTACTCCTGTTAAGATAGAATTTAAGGATAGAGATAGATTTAATGGGTCCGATTACACCATATGGGCAATGAGAGTGTCGCAGATTTTAGAAGAAAACGAATTCATTGGGGTTGTAGATGGGTCTGAACCTGCTCCTGCTACAAGAGCCGCCCCTGATGTCGTTTTGGATTGGCTACGGAAGGACAAGTGATCCAAATATACGCAAGTGCCCTATGCAGGGCTTGTGTCCTATCCATCTCTCATAAGGAGTAGTCAAACCAAGCTCCATAGAAGGTAGTCGGTTGAGAACATAGTTAGCAACCATCAATGCCTCAGCCCAATATCCACGAGAGAGACTAGCAAAAGTGAGAGATGCCAAAGTAGCCTCCTGGAGTGTCCGGTTTTCCTCTCGGCAAGAGTTAGGCGGGAGTATACGCACGGTAAGCTGGTGATGGATCCCTTCCGAAGAGCAAAATTCACGAAAGCATTGTTGATGTACTCGCCACCATTGTCATCACAGAAAATTTTAACCTTGTGACCTGTCTGCCGGGTTGCAAAATGCACATAGGTTTGAAAACACAGAAGAGCCTCGCTTTTATGTCTTAACACATAAACAATACAATAGCGGCTCTATTCATCTATGAATGTAATAAGATAAACAGCTCCTCCAAATGAACTGGTGAACATAGTACCACAAATGTCACTATGAATAGTATCCAAAAGGGCAAAGGCCCTTGTTGAGTGGAGATCCGTATATGGCTTAGAAAATGCTTTACTGAGTTAACAGGAGTTACAGAATGGGTGACCAAAAGGGAGATAGGTAAGTGGATCTCTAAAACTATCACCCTTTGTTAGAGATGTTAGACGTTGAAAATTGACGTGGGCAAGACGACAATGCCAGAGTTGCATTGAAGCTTGTCTTTGAATGGCATTAACAAACTCAGTGGGCTGAGGTTGCACTATCGATTTGACATCTAATAAATACAAATCATGAAAAGGGGTGCCTATGAAAAGGTCCTAACTTGATGGAACATGCATTACAGTGCAACCAGATTGATCAAAGCAGACTCGGCAAGAGTGTTCTTGTGACAACTTAATCACTGACATCAAATTTTTGGTCATAGAAGGGACAAATAAAACACCAGAAAGTGTAAGTGAAGACTTGTCTGGGAGCTGTATGACCACTGAGCCCAAGCCTTTGATGGAAAGCCCACTGTCATCACCCAAAAGCACAAACTGATCGGCATCATATGTGGGTGAGAAAGTTTTAAATGAGTGTCTGTCAAAACAAATATGACTAGTGGCTCCTGAATCTAAAAACCAAGTTTCTACTTGAGAATGGACAGATGAAAGACAAATAGCTATGAGTGTGGGTGACTTAAACAGTGTCTAGGGAAAAACGGCTTAGACCACAAAGCCCTTTAAGGCTATGGGGGATACACTTTGCGCACCCTCCCCAAAGGTGACATTATGCCCATCTTAAGTTTTAAATGTTTGGGTGCTGGGAGCTCGAGGAATCCCATCAAAATATTAAACTTAATGATCGTAACAAGAAGATTGTTTATGAGTGCGCCGGTATACGCACTAACTTTCGACTCATTCCAAGTTCGGCATGTCTCCACCTCCGATCATGCTGTGATCATCACGAAGCAGCCAAGGAGAGAGCCGCAGATAATATACCATGGTCTGCCCTCCTCCGGTATGAGAGGCAACCGACGTACCATGCTTCCACTGCAGTGGCGTGGATGAACCAGTTGTTCATGTTAATCGCAGAGCGGATGCCGAATGTTGAATCGTATCACCTTCCTGACTCTTATACCAAAGGAGAAATATTTCAAGAGTACAAGCAACAAATGCAATGTGCAGCGTACAATATTTCACCTCCTACTTTTGCCGATTGTGGCGAATCACTTCCCAGTAATCCCAAAAATAATCGTTTTGCGGCTTGTGCTACATCGACTACCTTAAGCGGAAGATCGGAGGCGAGAAAGAGCGGAGCGAGAAAGATCGGGAGGCGATGTGGCGCGACTTTCGGCGACCGGTAGGCGCACAATCCGTGTCGTTGTAGTAAGGAGTCCGTTCGAGAGAATGAAGCTGGTTTCGCGTTTAAAGATCCTTACTTTGCGTCCGCTCAACTTTAACACACGCAATCGTCGTTTTGCGTCTAACTACTCATAACGTTCACCGAACAGGCCCGGTGTGGCCAAACGTTTAAGGACCCGTTTGCGTCCGTATCGTTTCCGCACGTCACTCGTCCCTTAAGTCCGTTCCTCTCATCACTCTCACTACGCTCATCAACCTTGGAAAAGAACGCAAGTGGCTACACAGTCCGGACCTCCTCCGTTGCTCAACCGGGCCTCTCCGTCCGGGCTCTGCACGCCCTCCCGGAGTTCCTCCGGCTCCGGTCCCGTCGCTGGCCAGGCTGCTGCGAACACGGGTCCCGGTCGCTCTTCCTGCACACACCACGTTAGGGTCCGTCACGGGACCTTGATCGATCTCCGGGAGTTGCACGTGACTCGGGACTCACGTTAACAAGAAGACACACAAGGTGCAAGCGGCATCAACACCAAGAGAAGATGATTTATTCCGAGCAGCCTCAGCCCTCTTATACTACGCCCAAGTCGGCGTCTTTATTACACCTATGGTGGTGGCCACCAAGACGCTGTCGGCCGCCTACCATCCTATTCCTCCCCTCCTATCTCCTTCGTCGGCGGTGGGCACAGGAAGGTCACAGGTTCCGTCTATTGGTGGTCCAATCTCCCGTCACGGCAGTTGCAGGCGCGCAATCGGATGATCCGCGAGGCGGACCTTCCTCTTCCGGGAATCACAGCCGGGTTGGGCTCGGCGGTCGGCGACACCGTTACCACAACACCTTGGTGAGCAAGTTCCGATGGACAATGATCCCTCTGACCCTCACTCTGTCCGGCTCGAATGTCAGCACTACGTGAAGTGCATGGCAAGTCTTGCTTACAAACGCTTGCGCGGGATGCCGGAGAACTCTATTTGCATGTGAGAGCTAGCCGCTATGTACTCATTCTTGATTTGAACTTTCCAAGGATTCCAAGGGACTTAGCGATGCGAAATCTTAAGCTTCCCTCTTAGAGTATATGTAACTACAATTCTTTCAAGGTTACTTCTGTCCATACTTGCATGCTAGCAGCTGGGAAATAACGTCATTGGGATCCAGTGGAAAGCCAAGACCAGTTGCACTAAGCACAAACCATTATTTTCTGCTCTTCCAGCAGTTGCAAGCGGACTTGAGGCTTGCAAGAACTAGACTTGAGGGGTGGGAGTTGAGCAATAAGCGGGCAAGCTTCCTCATCCGCATGTCGAGCAGCGAAGACTTGGGTCTTTCGTTTCCACCCTTGCCGTAAAAAACAACGGAGGTCAAAAGCGTGAAGCAACGCTCACACTGCGGTCAAATCGTCCTGCGGTGAAGATGTGAACAGACTGGCAGACATTCCTCCTCCGTCCGTTTGAAGCAATGATTGCTCTCTCGACTTTGACACAGGTGAAACATTTCCGTCGGGCCAGCCCGCTATTCAAGGTCACCATGTTCTCCACCCCAGGCGCTAATGGTCACTGTGCTCTTAATGCAAGCACGGAAACCGAAGCGCCAACTCACCATGGTGAGCATGTCACATCGCAGTGGTCATGCCATCGCTCTCATCCACTCTCCCGTTCGGCGCGACGGCATTTCGCGCGCCCATCGCTGCTTCACTAACCCTAATATAACGTATAATATAGCTATATCGTATGTACTCTATATTGTACCCATATGTCTACGTATTCCTGAACCCGTCTTTAGTTTGAAGAAGTGCAAACTCACGAAAGTGCCTATCCCCGCCATCGCGAGGCAGCTCAGGCGGCCGTGACAGAGCAAATAGAGAAGACAATCCCATAGAACGTCGTCCCCCCCTGGCCCCCCAGTGGGTCCCCTCCCGGTAGGGCCACCGACTGACTGCTCCCCCAGCGTAAGTCGGAGGGGACTCCTCCTTGCTTCCTGAGTCCGGACCTCGGGGTCCGGTCTCGACTCCGGAGTCTGAACTTCGGGAGTCTGCCTTATTCCCTGAGTCCGGTCTGCCGGGTCCGGTCTCATCTCTGGGGTTCGGACCTCAGGGTCCGAACTTATTACCGGGGTCCGGTCCCCAAGCTCCGGACCCCTTATCTGCGGACCTCTTACTGCTAGGCCCTCATCCCTACCCACCGACCCTTGTCTTGGGTCGGGTTGGCTTCCTCCTTCCGCGCCCCTTTCAGGGCCCCCGCCTCTATCCTCCCGAGCAGGTTGCGGTGGACTTACCCTGAGATCCGTTGTATTGGCCGCGTCCTGCTCCTCCTGAGGCTCTTCTCCCCCGCTGCCGTCGTCTCCAAACAGGGCCACTAGGGTCCCCGTGCTGTCCCCATGCCCTTCATCCCCTTGAGCCTTAGGGTCCGTCCATTTGTGGCGGGGGAGGCTTCAATGCCTTAAGGAGCTCGGCGTGGTAGTAGGCAAAATCCGAGTCAATTCTTTGGATTGCCTCTTCCACATGTGCCGGAGCACCGATACTCCTTTCGCCATTGGTGCTCAGGCGTCTTTGTCGCTTCTTGGACCATCTCCCCTGAGTTTTTGGGCGGGCGAATCTCGAGGCCACAAGGGCCGCCTCGGTCACCTCACACAGCCTGTTGCTCACTTTGCTCCGGCTCCGTCGTTTCGCTCTGCCGGCTTACACCGCCATGGCGCGCTCCCTTCCGCCTTCCTTGGCGGACCAGCTTCTTTTGCGTCCGGTGCTCGCTCCCGTTTATTACGGCGTTAGCTCGCCATCTCCCTCTCCAGACGGTCGGGCAACTCTGCCCGGTTTGCCAGGTCCTTCTCCATTTTGGCGGCGTCTGCTCCTGTTCCATCGCCTCCTGCTCCATCGCCTCTGGGCCGCTCTATCCTGCAGATTACCATTCCTCTCAATGGTAACTTGGGCTGCGACTCGAGGTCTCTTTGCGGTCTTCCATCTCCTTGTTGCTCCACCTCACGCATGGCGAGTGGAGATCCTCCATCTCCTTGTTGCGGGCTTCCTTCTCCTCGGCATGGTGGCCCTCCGCCTCCTGCTCCTTCTTGAGTTAGCGCTATCCTGCGTCTCCCTCCACGGTTCGATCACGCGATAGTGATCGCGGTCGATCTTAGCGGCTTCCGCCTCCTCGCCGCCTTCACACACCGCTTGACTTGGCTGGTCGGCCGGGCCGCCTCGGCCAGTCGCGAGCCTTCTGCCGCGGGCCTCCTCGCCTCTGCTGCGCTACCCTCTCCGCTGCAGGTCTTGACCGCTTGGGCCTCCTGCTCCTTGTTGCTCACCCGGTGAAGGAATTTAGTCGGTCTGTCGAATGGACGGACTTCCTTCGGCCTCCGGCGTTTCCCTTCTTGATGCGGCCGAGCTTACGCCTTCCTCCTCGCCTCTGGGCCGCCTCCAAGCTGCTCTGGAGGAGCACCATCGCCTCTGGTGGCTTCTACTTCTGGGTCTTCTCGGCTGTCCATGAGACCCCAGGCATACCGTCCATGGCGGTAGCAGGACCCGCCGTGTCTCTTCCACGGCCGCCACCGTGAGACCCCAAAAGTCCGTAGTGGGCGGGCATCTCACGGTCCGCCAAGGACCTCCACACACATGATCGGAGCAAGTCGGTGGGTTCTCGGACCTAATCGGGCCCCTTAGGTCACGATTGAGTCGGAGCTTCACCTCCTTGGCCCTCTTGGCATGATTCCTTATTCGCCCTCTTCGTCACAGGGCTCGGAGGGTGAGGGGTTCGAGCCGACCCCTTGCCTCTCCCGGTCGGCAGCAGGGGGCTCAGTGGGGTTCTTGCGGTGACCCCTGCTCCTTGGGCGTCCCTTTACGCTCTTCTCACCGCCTCTTCAGCCTCTTGCCACTCCGTGGGCGGGGGAGAGAGCACCGCTGAGGTCTGCGTTGGTGGGTGCACCGTCTTCCGCCTCTTCGGTGCCCGGCGAGTTCGTCGGGGCTCCTCTGCTGCCGTTGTGGTGGTGGGTGGCACCGTCTTCCGCCTCCTCCGCCTCCTCCGCCGCCTCGTGAGGGGCACCAGAGGAGGAAGCGGGGATATCTTCCACACTTCCCTAGGTGGTGAGGGGTCCGTTCAGACGTATGGAGTCGGTATCCCTTCGATCGTCCTCCTCCGGACCCGTTTGGCCCTAGGGGTCGGGCCTCTACCTCAGGCGCCTTTGCGCTCTCAGTAGGGCCGCCAACCCTTTCCGGGCGCCGCTCTACCTCCCCATCCTTGAGGAGTTTGTAATGTCCCCATACATGGATCGGTATGGGGATAGTCCGGACGGTGGCTTCGCTCCTCGGCTTGCGGGCCTCTGGTGAACTGGCGAAGATGATCCTTCCCGTCCGCCTCTTGCCCAGCGCAGCGCATGCGGGAACACCACAAATTATCACCAAGGTGATCCACCTTGGTGAGCAAGTTCGATGGACAATGATCCAGACTCGCCTCAACCTCCTCCGGAGGTTCTTGGACGAACCTCCTTGGCCCTCTTGGCCGCCAACCCTTTCCGCCTTATTTTACTATTCGGACCTAATCGCCCTTGCGCCTCTATCTTTCCCTCGCCTTGAGGGCTGCGGGACTCGCCCCAACCTCCTCCGTTGGGCGGTTGTAAGCCGCCCTCGGGACCTCAAGGTCCATCTCACAGGATCCTCCGGAGGTTCTTGGACGAACCTCCTTGTTGGCCGCCAACATCTTCCGGCGAACTCCGGACGGTGACCTTGTCAAGCGTCGAACTGACTGGAACACGTCTAAGTGCCATTCTTGACTAATCCTCCGCCTCCTCCGGCCATGGCCCAAAGTCCGGATAGCGCCGAGTTACAATGTTGCGCTCTACCGGGTTCCATGGCTCCCATACCTCCATGACCTTTTGGGTCCCATCGCCTTCTTCTCCTTTCGTGGTGGTGATTGCACAGGGCGGCGCAGTCGCCCTCTTGGCGTTCGTTGCTCCAACCTCAGCGGTGAGCGGCGTGAAGATGCTGGCGTTCAAAGAGATAGCGCCGGTTACAATGTTGCGCTCTACCGGGTTCCATGGCTCCCATACCTCCATGACCTTTTGGGTCCCATCGCCTTCTTCTCCTTTCGCCTTGAGGGCTGCGGGACTCGCCCTCTTGTGCGTTTGCTCCAACCTCAGCGGTGAGCGGCGAGATGCTGGCGTTCAAAGAGATAGCGCGGGCGGGTTGCGGAGGCTGCGGTGTCTCGAGGTCGCGGAGAATGACCCTCCTCGTCGCCCACCTTGGAAATGCCGGAGGTGCCTCTTCCCTATCCGAATCGCGAGGTCTGCATAGCTTACTCTGACCTTACGCCGCGTGCCTGCGGCCTTGCTGCCGCCTCCAGCGGGCGTGAATACCGCTATAACGGCCTCGGCAAGGCTACTGTCGCTGCTGCATGCCCGACCTCCACTCAGGGCCGTCCACGTGGCGCCGCTCGGTCTATCCTCACGACTCAACTTCTAAATTACTTTCCCTGGCGTACTTATCCTGTTTTGACCCGGAGTGGGGTCCGGACTTATCCTGCTTTTGACCCGGAGTGGGGTCCGGACTTATCCTGCTTTTGACCCGGAGTGGGGTCCGGACTTATCCGTTACCTACTCCGAAGTCCGGAGTATACTCCGGAGCCCAGTCCGGAGCACCATTCGTGCTTATTCCTCCCTTTCCGCCTTATTTTACTATTCGGACCTACGAAAAAAACAAAACCCCACTTATTTCCTAACCCCCAAGGGAAGTCCGTAGCCCACAAGCGAGAAACAAGGTACGATGTTGTTTGAAAAATTCGAGTGCGCCGGTATATCGGCGCATCTGGGAAAGGGTCATGGCCAAGTGCGCTAGTATACCGGCGCACTCAGGTTGGGTCGTGGCCAAGTGCACCGGTATACCGGTGCACTTGGCCAGTTGCGTTGTTCCTCGGTTCGGTGAGTGTGCAGAAGAATATGAATCCGATTTGCGAAACCACAGAGAGCATTTAAAAGCAGAGAGGGAAAAGTGCATGAAGCATCGGGTCAAGTGTTATGCAAACCCCGCACGGTATATCGGACTCTCTATAGACGGCATGGACCACAGAAAATACAGCTTCCATATTTCATGCATCTTCCAAAGAATATGGCAGACACTTCGCTTCTTGACATCCATGTTGTTGGCTGTCTTGTGTACAACTATACTATGTCAGCAAAATTGTTCATCGAGTTTGGAAATATCAGGAACGACGCAACGACAGTAATCATACAACATGTTATATTGAATTACGAAGGTTTACTTCCGAAGGTGTTGTATTTGCAACTGGACAACACAGCACGTGAAAATAAAAACGCTCTGCTGTTCGCCTACCTTAACATGTTGGTGTCATTGCGAGTCTTTGAGAAGATCAAGGTAGGCTTCCTCCTTGTTGGGCACACCCATGATCAGGTAGACCAAATGTTCTCCAGATTTTCGACTGTGCTAAGGCAGAAGGAGGCTTTTACCTTGCCCAAACTCACCTCTGTGTTGGAAAGTGCTTATACGCCAAACCCACAGATTGTATTGGTACCTGAAGTCCCTGATTTTAGAAGATATGTTTGGCCCATCCCTAATGGTAGGGCTGGCTACCAACGGGTAGCCGCTGTGCATCAGTTGCACAACATCTCTTTTCAGCATCAGTTCAAAATAACTCGAGAGGAGAGGGAGGAACGCGGTTTCATTACGGTGATGCGAGGTAAACAATATTCAACTGATAATTACTGGTCCACCAATGAAGGCCTCGAGTTCTTGAAGCATGTGCAAGGACCAATTTTCTTTGCCCTCTGATGTCTTTGGAAGTAAGGAGCAAAAAAGCACATGCTGAAGGAAGAGATGCTGAAAGGTCGTTGTCAGTTATCCGGGCCAAATTGGAGGAGAAATTAAAAGACATTTTGGGCGACGGCGAAGGTGTATGGTGCAAATCGTTTTGGGAAGAACAAGAGGGCATTGTGGAAAGGATAAATTCAGGGTCCCTACTGGAATTGAAGAATGCTTGGCGATGGTATAATTGAGAAGAAGCAGAGATCCTGCAGCGTCCTATTTATGTTCCGGATGTTGAAGTCCTTCCTCATCCATTGCTGCGAGAAGTGCCTAGACGAGACATGTATGTAGGAACCTATTGGAACGACGGGCGAAGGTGTATGGTGCAAATCGTTTTGGGAAGAACAAGAGGGCATTGTGGAAAGGATAAATTCAGGGTCCCTACTGGAATTGAAGAATGCTTGGCGATGGTATAATCGAGAAGAAGCGAGATCCCGCGTCTATTTACATTCGGATGTTGAAGTCCTTCCTCATCCATTGCTGCGAGAAGTGCCTAGACGAGACATGTATGTAGGAACCTATTGGAACGACGGTTTCCGACGAAGAGAGCAAGAGAGGTTAAATGGTGATATTTCGAAGATTGCGGCCGGAAATATGATAGCAGTCCCTTGCGAAAATGATGCAGCCAATCGTCCTTTCTGGATTGCAAAGGTGCTTCACATAGATTTCGAGTGCGAATCACCTTTCATGAAAGTAATTCACTGGTGGGTGACACAGAACACAGACGCTTTCGAAGGAAGGTACATGGAAGAGATGATATTGCCAGACGAAGTGCTTTTAGGGCATGGTACAAGGCGTTGCAGGCGAGCACTAGAAGGTCGAAGAAGAATGTGCAGATGCTGATAATTGCTGACACATTTGTTTTGGCCTATGGGTTTGAACTAACTCGAACTAAACAGCTGAAGGCCCAAACACGTTCAATCATCAGGTGAAACCTTATGACGCTCCGCTCCGTGCAAGAAAATGTGCCAATGGAGGAGAACCAAGGCCGTGGAAGGGCGAACAACGACGACGATCATGTGGCTATTGAAGACGACACTTAGTACCGTCTAGGAGGCCTTATGAGTAGGATGAGGCCACGTTTTCATTGTAGTTGAAGAATTACATGAATCTTGCATTTCTCAAAGAACATGGTTTAAATGCTAGACAATGAATGAAGATCATTTGTGTTTTATTAAATATGGACAATGGGTTTTTGACAAGGTAGCAAGATGATTAGGGTGGTGCGTTTGCATACCGGTGCTAGTGCGCATTTGCATCGCAGAACTTGCGGTTACGACTATGCATGCAGAGTGATGGAGCTACCGAGCGTGCAAATCGGGTCTTGGAGGCCATGCTACATGCGTATACTAGATTGCAGCAGGATCAATGGGCTTCCTACCTCCACTTTAAAGTGGAGGAGGGCAGCCTATGTTACAGTCGTTGTTGCAATTTTATGTTACACTTCCAAATTGCAACAAGCTATGTAGGCTTGGTATTAAGTTTGACACTATTCCCTTCTCATTTTGTCACCATCTTAACACGAACGACTCTCTCCTCATCACCTCACCCTCCTAAGTACACCTCTCTCTCACAAGCATTGTTTATGATTTCAAACATATACTATGCAAACACCTTATATTCAGTCCTTTGTTACAATTTCATGTAACACTTTCCATTTGGAACACTCATTAAGTTAGTTGGCTTGGTGTTAAGTTTGTGATAATCTTCTCCACCTTCTCTCACCATCTTAACAACATGCAAGTGGTATGTTGACCTTACACCTCACCATTAAGAGCTTAGCATTAAGTTTGTTGGCTTGGTGTTAAGTTTGTGATTTTCTTCTCCACCTTCTCTCACCATCTTAACAACTCCTTTGGTCTCTCCTTTCACCTCACACTCCTAGTTAATGCTCGATGACACCCATTTCATAATTTTTCCCTCGTTGTGTTGCAACATGTGTTCCCCTATCACGCTACTATTTTATTCTTCCCTCTTGCTTTTCCTACATGATGACAAGAACTCTATCTCTCTCCCTGTGGTTGTCATTCTCTTTCCATTTTGCCTCCTTTGCATAGCTATGCATTTATAATCTACCTTCCCTCTTCAATGCACCCTTATGTCCACATCTGGTTTTGTTTTTAAGCTCCATATACACAATTGAAAACTCTTATTTTTACCTGATTATGTATAGTAGGATTCTAGATTATTTATATGTCTATCTATATATACGGTTTGCAGGCCCACTTGTTGTGTATATATATATATATATATGATAAATATGTATTTATGTATGTATATATATGTATTTATACTTGTAACCTAAACATAATATTATTTACCTATGTCTAAGTTCGTGGGGGCGAGGCTCACTCTGCGTTCGGAGGCAAGGAGGAGGAGGGGGACAGGAGGAGGAGAAAGAGGAGGAGAGGAGGAGAGGAGGAGAGGAGGAGAGGAGGAGAGGAGGAGAGGAGGAGAGGAGGAGAGGAGGAGGAGGAGAGGAGGAGGAGGAGAGGAGGAGAGGAGGAGAGGAGAGAGGAGAGGAAGAGAGGAGGAGAGGAGGAGAGGAGGAGAGGAGGAGAGGAGGAGAGGAGGAGAGGAGGAGAGGAGGAGAGGAGGAGAGGAGGAGAGGAGGAGAGGAGGAGAGGAGGAGAGGAGGAGAGGAGGAGAGGCAAGGAGGAAAAGGGGGAGAGGGATCTAAGTTAGAGGAGGAGGAGGAGTAGGAAGGGGAGGAGGAGGAGGAGAGGGAGGGCGAGAGGGAAGGAGGAGGAGGGGGAAAGCGAAAGGACAGGAGGGGGAGATTATAAGGAGGAGGAGGGGAAGATGGAAAAGAAAAGGAGCAAGAGGAGGGGGAGAGGGGAAGGAAGAGGAGGGGGAGGCCAAGACCTGTTCCGATACTGTGATTTCCTGTCAAATTTTCAGTTGTTGCGTAACTAGCTAATAGTGATCAACAGTTACCTCACAGTGATGCGTCACAATAAGGTGTTAGGTGGGACAGTATCTTCTTGGGCGCCATGGCAGGAAGCCGATGGCTATTGGTGACGTGGGAAGGACAAACCACAAGCCGGCATGCTATAAAGTAGGGGTATAAAGGGCCGTCGATATTTACACATATAGTAAATACAAAGTATCGTATCATGAATATGTACAGACTAGTGTACGTATGTAATACGCATAATATATCAACTTATTTTATATGAAATTGAATACGCCCGTATAGCACTTACAATAATATAGTACATTTATCACCGTAGACTACATACATATAGTATAAGGATGTATTGATACAGGTATTTATATATGGTCGTATTGATGGGCGTATCGGTGGTAACTACCAAGTAAAACGTGGTATTCCAAAGGGCAAAGGCAGTCCTGGATAGAGCCCTGTAGTGAGCAAGGGCAAAGAGAGCACCTCCAAGAGGGTCATCTTGCCTAATCCCCGTGGCCGATTCCAAAATAGAGACACCATACCCTGAGGTACGATTCTTGTTCTGATAATAGAGGTTAGAAGACTTGCCATAAAAACAACGAACAAATAGGATAAGGCTCACCAAGATGCCATCTGCATCCCCATAACTAGCTGCACCACCCCTATAACGCTGCAAGCACCAACAAGGGAGAAGCAAAAGTAGCAACAGGCTGCCTCATCCCGAGAGTCCCATGCAAGACGGTCCAAGGGAAGATGGAACACAAGACAGGCCTCATCATGAAGATGCCTGGGAAGCCTACGAAATACATGGAGGCTTCGGAAGTGAGTCTCAAACATCCCTAGAATGTGATCCAAGTCAGTCTGCAATCATTTCTACGATGATAGAAAAACCCATGGAAGAATTACATTGCGTGAAGATAGGTGCCTTTGATGTAAAGCGGGTGAAGGCCCCTAGGAGGCTTGTGAAGCAAAACGAGCAGAATTGTTTTTTTAGAATTTTATTTAAGTCCACTAAGGACGGATTTCCGTCATGGGACTTGGTACTTAACTTGTACCATGGTGTGCCTAAGCTACTTGCACCAAGGGCATCCACTCCCTTTAGGAACCCCATTTAAGTACCGATCCAAGCTCAGGATGCTTAATCACGGCGCTCTTATAAATGTGTGTCCATTTGGCCTAGGCCATTTGGTCACATAGCAGCTTGAGAAGCAAAGCTGGTGAAAGACACAAGACATACGACGTACTTAGGCCTCCCATGTAGTCCCGTGGAAGTCCTATGCATCTTCCTACCTACTAAATGGTTTACTAAAAAGCGATATTTTTTTAACGATAACTCGAGATTTATAGAGATGTCAGAATATACAGCGAAGTCCGCTCTGGGAGGAAGATCTTACAACAAAGCGGCATTGCTGGTTGCGCCAGTTTGAAGGCAGGTGGCCCGGATTTAACTTCAAGGGTGGTTACCGAGACATATGGCGGTTGTAGGGGCAACCGGTCTAGAAGTGGGCCAAGTTTCCTGGCTGAAATTTAGACGCTATTATAAACGTGCTTGTGTCCTAGGAGGAAGGTGGTCGTCGCGGGCGGGCAAGCGAGTGTAAAGGGCAGATCGAGGAGACGTCGGGCAACGGGGTGCTGCGCTTCCCAACTTCACTGCGCGCCAGATACTTGTCGCGTCACCGCCCACAGCAGCTTTCCGGTCTGATCTTTCCTGATCTTGCCCGGTCTGCATGCCGGTATCGGATTCCTTTCTCCTGTCGCTTTCATCAGCTGGAGCGGACCGGGCCGAGGCGAGGTGAGGCGGGCTTTGTCCGGCGCTTCTTCTGCTTTTTTGCATGTCAGCCTTCCGCATTCATGCCTCCCTCGCTGCTGTTGCTGTTGCTATTGCTATTTGCGGTGGAGCTCTTTGGGTGTGGGGGTTTGGGGTCCTTCCCTCTCACGCTCCGGCACACCGCGTCTCTCGTAGCTCATTGTTGCTGCCGCGGCGGAGTTCTGCTGCCGGTGGGGAGGGTTTGTGCGGGGCGGGGTTTGGGGAGGATAGGGCATGGGGATGGAGATGGATGGGAAGGATGGTCGGCAGGTTTTGCACGATTTGTGGCAATGGCAGCGTCTGGAAGATGGGATCTGGGTTGGGTGATGGTGTGAGTGACGTTAGCGTGCCTGATTTGTGGCAGATTGGAGCGCGGCTTGGTACATTGCTTCATCCTTCTGCGGCTGGTGGCACTTCTAGGCGAGCAGAATTGAGCTAGGATGACGACTGTGCGGAAGAGTGGGAGTAAGGGGCACGAAGAGCCTAGGACGCCTGAGGAGGAGAAGGCCAAGGTACTGGTTGGGGTAGTGGATGGAGGGGATCTGGAATGGTTGGTATCTGCTTCATGTGCGCTTGTGAGGGCCTTGTTGATTGGAGGCGCCTTCTGGTTACCTGTGCAGGTTGACGCGTTTCGGACAGCTATTGGACCACTATCTGGGCGTTCTGCACAGTACTGTTCCGATGCTTGCTTAAGTAGGTATTTGCGGGCTCGCAATTGGAATTCCAAGAAGGCAGAAAAGATGTTAAGGGAAAGTCTAAAGTGGAGGGAGTCTTATAAGCCTGAGTCTATTCGATGGGTAAGACAGATGTCACCTCTGGGCCCCTAGGGTTCGCCCCTGCTGTCTTGGACAAGGAGTGGGGTCATGTGGGATGTGGTTCGTCTTTAAGCCTGTTAACGTCGCGTCTTGCGCTTGTTCCAGGAAGATGTTGCTGGTGAATCGGAAACGGGAAAAGTTTATAGGTCCAGCTTTTTTGACAAGCAGGGGCGGACTGTTCTGGTCATGCGACCTGGAAATCAGGTATTGTTTGGGAATAAGTGCAACCAATTGAATGTCTGTATGTCGAAGCCATCGTCATCGATTCTTTCTTTGTCTGGGCAGAACACCAATTCTCACGAGGGTCAGATCAAGCAACTTGTCTACTGTTTAGAAAATGCAATACTCAATCTTCCTGAAGGACAAGAGCAGATGGTTTGGTTGATTGACTTCAAAGGTTGGAATGTGAAGACCACCACGCCTATAAAAACCACCAGGGAGACAGCTTACATTCTGCAGAATCATTACCCAGAAAGGCTTGCTATAGCAGTTTTGTACAACCCTCCCAGGATTTTTGAAGCCTTTTGGGCGGTAAGCTTCTCTTGCTCTCTGTATTTTGGAGGTGCTGCATCCATGAAAACGGGACTGTAACCGTGGGAGAACCTGCACCTTTTGCAGATTGTCAAGCCTTTCCTGGACCCCAAAACATTCCGGAAAGTCAAGTTTGTGTACACCAAGAATCCTGAGAGCCAGAAGCTGTTGGATGATCTTATTGATACAGACAAGCTGGAAGCTGCATTTGGAGGGACAAACACTGCCACGTATGTCCATTCTGAGTATGCGAAATTGATGCAGGAAGATGATATAAAAACAGCGCTGCATTGGAAACTGGGCAATCCTGTTACACAACAATTGTCTGCGAACGGTGATTCCAAATCAGATACAGCAGCCTGGGACGGACAGTCTGTGGAGGTTCAAAAGCCTGCGGAACATGATGTTGATGTGAGTGTAATTGCTTAACTTCTGTGCTTGCACAGGCGCAAGCCTGCATGCAGCCGGGTTGGCATGGGCACTGTAAGCCATTAACTTTCTTCCGTCTTTGTATATCTATGGTGGCATTCGGCACTGTTAGTGGATAGGTCGGCTATTTTCTCGGAAGGCAAAGCTTCCAATCCTTTAGGTTTTTGGTGTGCAGATGATGTGCTCACGTTTAGCTCGTTAAGAGGAATGCCCATGTGGCCCGCTATCCTTCATGCACTGTGTATCAGCAAGGAACTGGATTTCCTCCACTGGACACGACACCTATCGTTGTCTGTCTGTCGTGACTGTCATGGGACCTGCCTCCTGTGATCGTTTTCTACAGAGTGGACGCGTCGTGGGTCGCAATCGGAGCTCCAGCTTTCGATGGCCAGCGTTTCGGATTCCCACGTGAAGTATGCTTGTGATTTTGTACGCATTGTGACCGCCAGACAGCCGGTGGCGGGTCACTCCATACATATCTCTCGCGCATGTCTTGGATCTCGGAGCTTGGACGTGGAGGCGTCAGTTTGTGTACGCGCGTTGTGAAGCTTGGGATGCAGTGTTAATTGTACCATGGCAGACACGCACCTGAGACGGTTATCTTGAATTGCGAGCTCAGGCTACGGGAAGCTATGGAGTCCAATACTTTTTCTCTTCAAGCAGCATGCGATTCCGTTGACAAGGTAGTCAGCTGCTGGAAAAGAACCAAATGATCTGTTCTCTTCTTCCTCTATAGATGTGAGTTCCATCGGAGAACTTGTGGCACTGACATTGATCTTCCACCGTGGGATGCATTTCGAAGAGCTCGGAGCTCAGAAATTGTTTGTTGTCTCATCCATTGTTGTGTTATCATCTCACGATCAGCTCCCATCTCACCTTCTGAGCTGATCGGTATTCAGGCTGCAGCAGCCCATGAGAACCGTGTGGAAGCACTGGAAGAGGAGCTGCAGGCATTGCAACAGGAATTGATGGTATACTCGCGGAACTGTGATTCTCTCGTTGCCCTCTTGTAAAGTTTGGAGTCCTCTCAAGCTCTCTTCTTCAATTTCAGGAGCAAAGATTGAGAGTCGTGGAGCTTGCTGACGAGAACGCAGGCCTGACTGAGGCTCTTTTCCAGCTAAAGAATCTGTACAGAGGAGCTGCTTCTGAACGGGAGCAACTTGCCAGAACCTTGGCAGCCGAGCAACGGTGCAGCCAAGCTGCACAGTCTTTGCTTACGGAGGCACAAGCCGAGGTGCAGCATAATTGCTAGCATTTTTTCAGTTGAGAAGTTGTTGCCAGGCCACCCGTATGTTCATAGTTCATGGTCACTGCTAACAATCAAATGCCTGTGTGACCGACAAAGGGTGGCTCATAGGCTGAGGCAGCAACGAAGGAAGCAAGAGAGAGTCGGATAGCATTAGCACAGGCCAAGGCAGAAGCTTTGGAAGTGAGGGGAGCTGCAACGGGCAAAGCTCTTGGTGAAAACGAGAGGAAAGAGCTGGAAAGGGCTCTCAAAGCCTTGTCAGCATCTGCACTAACCGCTGCACATGAGTCGGCAAAGTGGCAGGAGATGGCACAGCAACACGAAGAGACCATCAGCAATCAAGAGAAAGTTATAGGAGCTGCCAAGGAACAGCTTGTTCTTGCTTGTCAGCGTGCTACCGTAGCAGAAGCTCAGTCCTTGGAAGCGTTCAGTCAGTTAGCAAAGGTACGCCTCGCTTTGCAGCTTGACTTAAGTTTAAGCTTGACAAAGAAACGGTGAATCACACACTCTTCAATCCCAGGCAGAGTCTGCTTTGCAAGAGTTGTCCCAAGTGTCAGAGCGACGTGCCCGGAACTTCAATTCAGCAGTGCATGCTGCTGTCAGCAAGATTCAGAGTGTAATTCTTCGGTCCTTGACCCGCTGTTGCAAATATGTACTATTCTGGGTTACCAGCAAGGCCGGTTCAGTGGCTGGTTAGTGTTCTACCGTGTCCGGTGTTGCTTTTGCAGGCACTAGAAGCTGAGCTTGATGGATCACTCCAACAGATTACGGATCTTGAACTAGCTCATGCCGCTACAACCAAGGCTTTGACTGATGCAAACGTACCTGCCTTTGTAGTCATACCAGAGCGGCTCCACATCATGAGAAAGTAGTTTGTGGTTGGATGCAGTTGAAGTAGCCACTGCATCGACATCTTGGCAGTAAATCAAATCCTTAGAAGCTGACTTTCAGTCCATGCAGGATGTCCTGGAAGTGAATCTCTCAGCAGCAAATACAAGGAATGCAGTATTAGAAGACAAGCTGAGAGAATGCCATATCCAAATATCCCAGCTTCGAGAAAAGGAGGAGTCATGGAAGAACAGCTGTGAAAGTCTGTCCCGGGAGGCAGAGGCTGCATGTGAGGTGCAAACCGATCTGGCTAGAAAGGTCAGCTACCAAACAATCTAATTCCTAGGCTGCGGGGAGCTTCTGCTCCAGACACTACTAGCCTTACATGGGTGTCTGCACCTGAAACCAGATCCTTCGTCTAGAGGACTACTGTGAGGAGATACTGACTTCATCACGTTCAGCATCTCGCAATGCTGCAATCCGGGAGGTGGCTCTGGAAGAAGACTTGGCCCGTTTAAAGACTGCTGTTTCGTCGTCCGAGAGTGCAAAGAAGCTGACGATGGCGGAGTTAGCTGACACCAAAGCAACGGTGGTAACAGGCTGATTGGTTTGCTAAGAACATGGTCGTCTTCTGAAATGGTATGCCAATCTGCTCATATGTGCTTGTTGGTTGCGTCTAGGATGCTCTCTCAGAAGAACTGGCGAAAGCAAAAGCAGAACTCGGCATTGCGCAGACAAGAACCCTAGAAGCAGAAGCAAAGCTGCGACTGAGGGAACTACAACAAGCTCAGCAGCCGAAAGAGGTAACCCTGTCCTCGGCAAAGGTTTCAAGCGGAACTGCAAGGCAGCATCGGCATGGAAACGGACTCGATGACCTCGGGCTTGAAGAAGTTCGGGAGGAGCGCTTAAAGTGGAAGGACAGCTTAAAAAAGCAGGTTGTGAAGATCTCCTCTCAAATCACGCTAAAAGAAAAGATCTCCTCCTCTGATGCTCTCCCTCCATTTCATTTGCTTTTTGCAATAGGTTCTGGGAGAGACCAGCTTCCTTCCCGTCACAAGCAGGCTGGCCTGGTTGCGGAGCAACTTGAGAGAGGACGAAATGCTACTTCGTGGGCGTCTCTCACCACGATCACTTCTCATCCTAGCCTATATCTTCATCCTTCACATCTTTGTAAGCTCCCACGACTGCTATGGCCTGCTGCTGCATTTTCCAAGGGCTTGACAACAAGACGGGCAGGAACTCCATGGGGACTTGACCAACGCTTGTTGAGTGCAGGTGATGGTGTCGTTTACACGAAGGACATGTGCTCCTTCTGCACGAGTGGGAGCTGAACAGTTTATCAAGCTTCTTCCTGGCTGATCTGTGTGCTAAAACAGACGCTAAACGGACCTTGGCAGCTTCCTGGCATCACAAGTCGTGTCAACAATCATCAGGCTTCTCCATGTACAGAACATGTATGTCAGACAAGTTAGATATGTAAGTGGACTCGTGGAGGCCGAAGGCTTGTGGTCCTCCGGAAAGGCGGGCTTCCGACAGCCCGCCAAACCGATTTTTCAACTTTTTAGGCCTGATCACTTTGTTACCGCAGCGGCTGGCAAGACAAGCCTCTTTATCACGGAGTCAAACTTTGTATGTACTTGCCCGTCAGGCCGACCGGCCCATGGTCTCGTTGGCATTCGTTCATCAATTGGGGGGCGATTGGCCTGACCTGCCACCCGACGTACCACACGACCATGGCAACCAGGGTGTCATTTTGACCCCGTCCCAAGCTCGATCCCGGTCCCGGCATGTGTTAAAAAAAACATGGGACTGGAGGTTCTTCAGGAGTCCCGTCCCCACCCTCGGTCCCCTATTACCCTTAGGGACTGAGGGTTCATAAAAGGTCCGGTTTAAAATTAATAAATCATTTAATTTTATATCTAAGGATTTATATTTATTATGGACATATGGACATCTTATCATGGACGCAGTTTGCAGTCTGCCGGCTGGGCTGCAGTCTGCGGACTCCGCAGTCTGCAGTCTTTTATATTATTATTTATAAATTATTTATTTAATATTATTATATTTAGTGACCAAGGATCGCAAAAAGGCACGGTCCCTGCTCAGTCCGGGACCGAGCATAGCCAGGCTAGGCGGTCCTGGGGTCCGGGACCGAGCATAGCCAGGCTAGGCGGTCCTGGGGACTGAGCTAGTAGCTAGCACAAAGTACAATAAAGATGATATATAAGAATTTTTTAGTAAGCTATCTTTGAGCACGAAGTACAATCAAGATGATGTATAAGAATTTGTTAATAAGCTATGTTTGAGTACGAAGTACAATCAAGATGATGTATAAGAATTTGTTAATAAACTGTGTTCAATACAAAGTACAATCAAGATGATGTATAAGAATTTGTTAATAAACTGTGTTCAATACAAAGTACAATCAAGATGATGTATAAGAATTTGTTAATAAGCTATGTTTTTGCCAAAAGTAAAACGAGGAATAAGGAAAAACTGAAAGGGTTCTTGTCCTTTTAAAGACATTTAACCTTGATAGCTTATAAGTGCTAGAAAAAACTTATAATCGTGTTGCAACTCAAGTACTTTTCTGCTACGAAGTGAAATCAATATACAGTTGTATGGAAAGCAACCCAATGGAATGTTTTACAAATATACAGTAGTTGAAATAAACTAATTATCGGAACCATCAATTCAAAAATTGTATAAGCATCTATTTATAAGTGAATAAAATTATTTATTAAGTCATGAATGATAATGAATTTTTTTAGTAAAACTATACTTTATAAAAAAAATAATTTAAAAACTAAATTAGTAATACACTTGGATCGCATGTGTTAGGGTCTCAACCCAATTTTGAAGTGTAAACCTCTATTGTGTGAGACTAGCATGATATAAGTAAAGGCAATGTAGGATGGAAGGAAACTAGTAGGATGGAAGGAAACTAGAAGATGAAATGACTAAATCAAGGTAAAAATGTGACCTACACCGTCCGGATGGCACAATAGTCATTAATTTTGACTTGTGTATACTATTACATCCCTCTAGTTATTATCCCATTATCCCATTGGCTGTGCGTGATGGGCTACTTTGGTAGCCCCCAGCGTTGTGGAGCTTGCCGTTGGCAATCCCCCGCGCGGGGTTTCATTGTACATATCTCGATTTGATCTTTATAAAGGCTTGATTTATCGCAAAAACGAAGTCGTTGTTCCATACACCTACTCAAGGATAACCCTGGGAAAAGCAGACTCTAGTTACGCAGTCTCTGTTGGAATAAGCGAAATACAGAATAAAAGATAATAAGATAGGGGCCAGGCTGACAGGGAAGGTCGATGTCATTGGTGAGATCATTTGGAAATGTACAAAAACAGAACGCTCTTCTCCACCACAGAAGCCACGCAGAAGATCTTTTGCTGGAGGCAGCGCAGCTCATGCGATTCTGGCCCAATCCGGTTGAGTCGTAGCAACTTGCACGTCTGTGACCCGCCCGCTTCCTCCGCTGCCTCTCACGACTCACGCAGCATGCACTGCCCGACATTGGACAGGCCGCCAAACGCCCAATGCCGGATGCCGAATGCCGGATGCGGAATGCCGAATGCCCAATGCCCAATCCCCCGAATGCCCAATTGTCCAATGCCGACGCCCGAGTCCGACCTCATCTTTCCACGAAATGGCACGACAATACCCATCGCTCCGGATAATCGAATCCTCGGGGCCTGACAGTGTCGCTGATGAAGAGCGTCCTGAGGAGGCGCTTGTACCTCACCTACCACCTTAATCACACTCGCGGCAGCCATAAGTTATAACCGCGCTGGCTCGCTAACAAGAAGTTGGAACATGTCGCATTAACAAGTTTATCCTGCGGGTAGACGGGTGGCGGGGCCGGCGTATGGCGGCCCCACAGGTGGCCCGCACGGGGTGGTGGGCCCGGGCGACCCAGCCCTGCGTGGTGGCCGGGCAACGGGGCCCCTAACACACAGACAGGGCCGTGGAAGCGGATTGCACCAGATTTTGGTGTGGGGCCTTGCGTTGTGGTCTTTTTTCACCGCCGTCGCCAGGGACAGCTTGCCGGTGTCCTGTAGCCTGAGCAGCAATCGATAATGTTGAAAATTTATGGGTCGACGTGAATTTGTCATGTCAGACCGCCAAGATCACGCAAGGTCTGGGTGATCGACGCAAGGGAAGCCGTGGCTGTGTGTGTCCGAATGGCGCGCAGAGGGAGTCCGGTCCGTGCTTGTAAAATGGTGTGAAGACATTCCGGAGTGCCCGTTTCACCGGACTCCGAGTTGGTTGAAAGGCAGCTGCACGCTGGCCTAGTGTTGGTTTGTGGCTCCCGTGGGTCCTCTCTCCTCTGCGTTTCTCGGCCTTGGCCTTGCTGGGGTCGGGATCGATTGCTGTTGCAACTTGGAACGGGTGCCGGCCTGCAGCACTCGAGTGCGGGCGCTGCATGATGCTCTGCTGCAGCTTCAGTCGCTGCCACGGCAATTTCTCTCCCCTGCCCACCATCTCTCTGGCCGCTCTGGGATGGTAACGTGCCAGACTCGGGCCTGCCATTTCTCGTGCTCCAGCCTCTCGTCGCTGCGCCTGCCCATCATTTGCCTGTCAGCTCCTCCCGCAGTTGCCTCGAGCTCGGCTCCCTTCCTCTCCGGGACCGCACTCTGCAGCTGCTGATATTTCAGCGGACGCGGGGGGCTTTTCAGTGATGAGACCCGCATGCAGGAGCAGCCAGCCCCGGGGAGCGAGCGGCGAGCGGTGTTGGGTTGTGCGATGCGGAAGAGGAGGATGGTGACGGAGGTGGGGAGTCCAATTCTGTCGCCGAGAGTTTCCGGGGGGATGTGGTTGCTGTCGTGACTTGAGCTAGGCTCTGGCTAGCCTGTGCGCGCGCGGATGCGTTTGGAGGTGTGGGGGATGGAAGGTAAGGGGAGGACCGTGGCAGCGGACGACGAGGGGCGGTGCAAGGCAGCTGCGTGGGCTTGGTACCAGCACGGGAAGGGGACACCCATGAACGGGGGGATGGCGTGTCGGACGCTGAACAGCGCGGTGCGCAGAGCCAGCCGGTTCAAGGTGGAAGCCATGAAGGAGCAGGGACGGTTCGTGGAGGTCTGGACGGAGCAGGAGCAGGTGCAGGAGCAGCACCACCACAGTCACCAGCAACACCACCAGCACATGCATGACCAGGAGCAGCACCACCAGCACCACCAGCACATGCATGAGCATGAGCATGAGCAGGAGCGGGAGGAGCATGGGCGTGAGATCGCAACTGGGCATGAACAGGAGCACGAGCAGCATCACGTGGAGCCGGGGTGGGACTGTGGGAGCTCCTTGTTCGACTCTTACGAGCTCTTCGCGCTCTCCAGGCAGCTGGACCATGCCTTCACCAAGGCTGCCGGCGCCGACCACGCAGTGCACGAGCCGCACATTGTGAAGAAATCGCAGAAGCTGGGGAAGATACTCAAGATGAGGCCGCGGGGGCCTCGCCCGCTCTGCCGATCCGACGTGATGCTGCAGCACCCGCCTCACAGCCACGATCGCCACCTGGACGGGCATTTGCCGGGTTGCAACTGCCACAGCCATGGATCCGAGGAGGAGCATCACTACGGCTACCGGGACGAGGAGGAGCCCGGTGGCTATCAAGCGCAGCACGGCGACTGGGAGGAAGATTATCACGGCGCTCATGGTTACCACCACAAGGATCCCGACCATCGCCACGTGCACGAGCACGGGCATGGTCATGGGCACGGGAAGCACCACTGGTCCTTGAGGAAACTGTCCAGGGCGCTCCTCATGCTGGCGCACAAGCCCACCAGTGTGTCCCACCACAACGACGAGGCCCAGGGTCATCATCATCATCATCAAGGTGGCGACTCCGAGGACTTCCATCACCAGCACCAGCACCAGCACCAGCACTACCACCAGCACGACTACCACCACCAGCACGACTACCGTCACCAGCACGACTACCGTCACCAGCACGAGATCCACCACTACCACCATGTCCACCACATCATCCAGACCAATCCCAAGCTTGGCTACGATGTGTCGGAGCCTCCCAAGTTCCATTCGGACAGCTGA
This sequence comes from Anthoceros angustus, assembly GCA_010909165.1. Classification (NCBI taxonomy): domain Eukaryota; kingdom Viridiplantae; phylum Streptophyta; class Anthocerotopsida; order Anthocerotales; family Anthocerotaceae; genus Anthoceros; species Anthoceros angustus. The sequence continues at coordinate 703,357 of VJWM01000016.1, forward strand.
TAAGGGACCAAAATGCTGCAGGGTGCAGGAAGCTTTTCTTTCTCTGTTTTCCCAGAATGTGCAGAAGCGCTGCAATTCCGGCACGCTCGTCTGCATCTTATGCAGGGCTTCTGCTTTGCGCACAAGCGTCCTGCCCTTTGTGCTGGCCTTCATGCGAGGCCCTGGCCCTACAGCACGGTTACAATCCTACTGCACAGCTACAATCCTACATTGTCAAGTGTTGCAGGGGAAATTGTTTTTGCGCTTAGTGGTTGTCGCCTGCTTGTAGGTACCTAGCCATAGAGAATGCTCTACGTGTACAATAGCCTTTGTAGTTGCAGTTGAACAATCTGGCAGCCCGGCCCATTGTGGACGCAGTTACTCATGTTTATGGCTCACGCTTCCGACGTTTTTGTGCTTGCCCACAACGAGATTGTATAATTCTGTCCAGCTCTTGCTGCCCAAATCTGTCCCGCCTCTTACTGTGATTTGCAGAGTACCTACGCATCAGAGACACCTCAGAATCTGGATTGAATTGTACAAGTGCAAGTATGGCACAATCCAAGTAGGGAGCCAAGAGGCTTACCTCTGCAAACTACCAGCAAATTCGCCGATGTCCTTCCTGAACCCTGCCACTCGACTTCCTACCGCCGATGCACTACCAGGGTTGTCTGAAACACGCTGCAGTACTTTCTGCACCTGCACAAAGTCCTCCATGTAGGTCCGAAAGCCTTCCCTTATTTCTTTCTTGAGACGCGCAATTAGCTCCTTGACAGGAATCGACTGCATCTGCATGTGGGACTGCATTTGTTTACCAAGCACCACCTGATTTGAGATCATGACCACAGCAAGGGGTGAGGAAAATACAGTCCTCCAGAAGGAACACAACCTACTCTCTACACCTGGGCACCGGGTACCAAGAAGATGTGTAAGCCGTACCTCCTTGCTGAAAAATACCCTCTGAACTTCCGCATTTCCACTTTTGCGGAGGTTCTTCATGACCTCTCCACCCGCAAGGTCCCTTACTTGTTGCTGAAACGCCTGAGTAAATGTGTACCTAAACCGAGAGTCATTGATTTTCTCTGCAACCGCGTCCTGCGCATTCTTGCTTATTGTCTTGTGGGCTAGTGACATCGAGTCCTTTGAGTTTAACATGGACATCTTGGATCCCCTTGAGGACGTCATAAAGGCGTTGTCAACCCACGTTCCCACGAGCTCCTTAGCCAAATTCTGTGCTGCAACTAAGAATCTTCTGAACGCTGGTTGCCCCACCTCAGTGTCCCATTGCAAGCCACATCGACGTAGAGCAACGGTCAACAATTCTGAAATGTCCTTCTTACGTTTCTGAAGCTCTCCTTCCAACTTCGTCCACTCCTTGCTGAAGATAGCGGCTACCTTATCTGTGTCACCACTTTCAAAGGCAAACATTGTCTTCAGACAGATAACAGTAAGTCTTGCATCCACAGTTTTGGCAAACTGTTCGTCCCTCAGCCTCTTTGCCTCTCTGGAACTTCTTGCAGGAACTAAAAGGTTGAGAGCATCCTTGGGCACCTGCCAGAGACTGTCAACCATCCCAGCAATCGATGTAGCCCTGTTCAGAAGAGACCTGAGTTGAGATAGTATCCTCTCCTGGGGCAGCCACATGAAATAACCAACCAGGGTGGAGACCCCTGGATATGTACTAGCTGTCAAAGCTTTCTCACGCCTGTTGTCATCTTGTAGATGGTCGGAAGCCAGTTTCTTGGACATCGCGGTCAACTTGCTGACAAAGCTGGTTAAGTCGTTTGGAAAGAGCTGCGGTTCTAGGTCTGTGACTGACCTGTGCTTCCGCTCGCCGAAGACTTCTTTAGCAAACTTCTGAAGCGGCTCATTCCAGCCCATCTCACCTGCCAGAGTAACCTTGTTCCACATCCCCATCTCTTCCCCCTTGAGCCCGCGAAGATCCCCAGAGTTTGATACAGCAACAGCTGGGTAGTAAGACCTGTTGGGATCCAGCAGCCGTTCAAACACCGACTGGGAGAGAATTTCCAAAACATCCTGCTTGAGATTTCGCTCACCTGTAAGAACGACAATGATATCTGCTTTCACTACGTGTCGATGCACCATCCGCTCGATAAAGCTGTTATTATCATCAGCTAAATGAACTCCTGGGAGGTCAACGATCCCCATGGGCTTGCCCTCCAGCTGCATGCGCTGCAGCAATTCCGAGGGACACCTCAACGTAATCAGTTTGTAGCCAAACCAAGCTTGCTGCACTAGACCTCTAAGATGCTCATGCATTTGCTTGTGCTGTTCAACTGTGGAGAGACTAGTAGGAGGTGCCCACCTTTTTTCCAGAGATTTCAGAACCTGCTCTGCAGCTGATGACTGTACAACATATTTCCCACCCACCATCTGTCCATAATCACAGACAAACTTCATAAAAGACCCATCCTCTGGCGGCTGAAAATCGATGTCATCCCAAAATTCATCATCCTTATGGCCAGCCACCTCCGCCATGATGCTTCCTAGCTCCTCCATTTCCCAGACGTCCATCTCCAGCTGATAATTAGAGCCATATTCCAATCTCAGAGGAAATGGCAGACCGGACTGGTCTCCCCGCTGGGTGGGCAACAGGTCCGAATCCGGATACACAATTTCCCTATTCGCAGAACGGAACCCAAACACCCTGAACAAGGAATTCAACATGCTTGATTTCCCTACTTGGACACTGCCAATGACTGTGGCCGTGTGGGAAGCCTTGGCGTCGCCCTCCTCAACAGCGAAGGGCGAGATTTCGGGAATGCTGACCGCGTCCCTACAGCCCGTCCGTTCCCGACTCCCCTGCTCAATAATTTCGTTCAAAAGTTCCCCATAGTGGCTTGGAGCTTCTCGAAGACCCACTTCTTCCAGCTCCGACCAATTCTGGGAGGAGGTCACACAAACGGAAGGGGACAAGCTCTGCCTTGCCTGCTCTGATTGCAATTTCGCCTGCTTTTCAAGAAAGCTCTCAGCACCCATCGCAGGGCCTCCTCGTCAACTCCTTCCGGCGCAGCTTTGAAAATGCTCGAAACCCGCCAAAATGTCCGCCTACAGGATGGGAAGACGAGTATCACCGCAAGCCTGTAGAGTTCCAGGGAACTTCCACTCGGAATTTGGCCATGACAAAGCGCCATTCCCAGCTACTTGAGCTGAGCTGCGGGCCAAACCCTAACAAGTTGCAGGCACCGTAGATTGAAACGATTGAAGAGACCCGGACGTTGCGCTTCGCAAACCAGCCCTCTCGCCGGGAACCAAATCGAGCGACAGCGTCCTTGCAGCTGCTTGCCCAACACAACACTTATCCAGACTGGAATTTTAAACGGCTGAACGCGGGAAGGTAACACACATGCCTCCTGAAGCAACAGGGGGCGGGGCAACATTACCTTTACGCTTTTACTGCCTGTGGCTTCTTGGCTTGGGAATTCCCCTTCTCCTCCCTGTTTTGCAGAACCGCGATTGGCCAGGAGTCTGAGAATGATTTTAGTGCGAAACGGCTTAATTAGAATAAAGACAAGGGTCACACCCCGCCTCGACAGTAGCTTAGAGCAGCGGAGGAGGCCGAGCGATGGCTCAAGCCAGCCGCGACATACAAAACGAAACAACACAGACCGCAAGACCCACAGGCTCAAGCAGCCTTGAAAGCGGCCAGCAGGAGGTCGAAAACAGAAACCAAACACTGAGAAACACCACCGAGGACAACCTGCAGCCTATGAATCATCTGGGCCATGCCAAGGGGACCTTTGTCTCCAAGACAAAAGGCCCCTTGATATGGCCCAGATTATTCAAGTGGACCTTTGTCTCCTGAGAAATCTGATTCCACCACTTCATCAAGGGCAGGAATCAGAGTACCAAGCAAACTTCCAAAATCCCGCAACTGGGAATCAATAAGGGAACCACCCAATCCCACTCCATGATGGATCGAAACAAAGAATCCGCTTGGAGAGTCTGTGACAATGATGGTAGAGAACACCTATTTCATAACTGAGATTAACCTAAGTTAGTATTCCAGGGATGGCTAATGGAACATACATGTACACCATCAAATCTTTATGTTCTGAGCTTGGTGACTGCTGGACCTTTCATCACCCCTGAATGATAGAAGTTCTATGTCCAATCAAGAAAGAACGCACCAGCGCACAAGCTCTGGCTTGGCTGCTCTGAAGCCCTCTTGCCAGGAACCAAATCGAGCAACAGCGTCCTTATATATGTTCCATAAGCTTTTCCAACAGCTGATGACTCCAGGAAACCTTTCATCTCCCTCTGAAGGATCTTCCATGTACAATCAGGAAGGAATGCACCAGCGTCCGTGTCCTGTCCACAAGCTCTTGTCTGGCTGCTCTGAACCATGCCCCCATTCCCTTTCTCCTCGGCTGCATCTCCTAGCCTGTACATGTGGCTCCCCCATGGTATACTGTGGCATCTCTTGGATCTACCTCCACTGCTTGATCGAAAGCATACAGGGCCAAATTCACGTTGCTCCACTTTTGACAAGCGCCCAATAGTGCACCAAACTGCAGCATCCGGCTGTACACTGCTGTGCACAGGCATTGTCCTCAGCTCATCAAGTTGGCCCCCGGACGTCTACCATGCATGAGTAGTGCTCGATTGGTGGTGGGACCTGATGCCATACTGTCTGCTCAAGGCATCAAAGTACTCTCGCCCCTTATTGGCCACTAGACCCACATGACTGTAGACCAAGGATGAGATCATGGTGATGCTGCCCAGCTGGCTGTGCATTCTGTGAACCAATTCAAATACCATATCAGTGTCACCTTGACGGGTGTATCCTGCAATCAGCGCACTCGAGGCTACAATGTCTCGTTTGGGCAAATATGCATCAGACTCCTGCTGCAATGCTGTGCATTTACCATGCTCCCGAGCTTTGCATGCATCATTATCAAATGGATGGCTATAGTCAGATCAGCTATAAGCCCTCGACGTTCTTGGACGTTCACCGGGACGCTTAGTACAATTGGGCTGAGAGGATGCAGGATATGCATCCCTATGCAGGATAGTACGGGAAAATGCGAAACAGATGTTCCCACAAAAAGGTAGTGCAAGTTGCCAGTACACACACCACACAGTACACACATGATGCCAGGAACTTTTAGGATTTCAGAGTTTCCCCTTCATTTCACTCGAGACATCTTTTGGGGCTAAGCACTAATCTGCCCTACAGCTCGTGAACCAAAACCTTAGTCCATATCGGTAGTTTTACATACCGTTTTAGCCCTATATACCGAATTATTCAGAATACCATAAGTAAGCCAGCCGGCATCATACCTTCGTTGGTTTGCAAGCCTGACCAGCAATGGCATATTATCCGACGGAGCGCATCGAGGCGCATCAATCCCGGCTACGCTGGATATAAAAGACTGGAGCCTCTCGTACATTCTTGAGCTCTGAAACAGCAATAGAAATGGCGACAACGGCAGCAAAGACGACAGCGACCCTGTGCTTGGCGCTGCTCCTCATTCTTCAGTCCTGCCATGTCTTGTAAGTGTCGGGTTTCTATCTTTCTGCGAATGGAGTAAATCGCACGATTCACTTTATCAATTTCAAGCGCTACATACATGTCGCCTGCATGTACAAATTTCCTTTTCACATGTGTGGTCTCACCCTGGGCTTGACATGCTCACTTGGCCGTTCCTCATTTTCCTGATTGATACTTTGCAGACACGCAAACATCGACCCAGACAAGTTACCGGACACTTACGTAACCATAGCGTCATTGGCGTTCCCCGGATACTACGTGGCTTTGGATTGTGTAAAATTGACAGTGACACTGGAGGAAAGCCTGCCACCCAATCCCGAGCAATGCAAGTTCCAGTTCACTGCCGTCGAGGGTGAGCTCTTGAGCTACAACATCCAGTCGGCTCAGTGCCCGGAGAACTACATTCTCCTGGACGCCACAGGCGGCGATGCCTTTGGAGCCTACCCAAGCGGGTTCGGCTCGGTTTCCGTCACCCAATATCCTAACGACCCCGGAGCTCAATTTCGTCCGGTGCCCCAGTTGAGCAGTCGTGTCCCTGAGAACCAGCGATCCTACGCACTCTTGTCGAATGCTGTTATTTATGCCTACTTCCGCTCAAGTCCCTCGGGAGTCCTGAACGCGCAGAACTACATCGGTCCATGGGAGCAGCTCATCATTGATGAGTTTTAGGCTTGTACCCGTGTAAACCGTGAGGATGGCCGCCTATGTGTGTGTAGGGAATTATCATGCTCGAGACATGATACCAGGCTTCGGAAGAAGCAATTCTTCCTGCAGATGGATGTTTCTAAAGCGTGTACGTGTGGAATAGAAATGTTGTTATGGAATAAAGATCGTTCTTTCTTCCCAACTCACACGTAGCTTGAACTCAACTTCAGGTGTCTTCCATAATTTCAGATTCAGATTATAATGTGAAACGTGGGCAAGGGAAGCAGGCAGTGTTATCATCCACTTACGCGCAGGTGAAGGCTGAAGTGTGCTAAATCGGCATACATATGTTTGCGCAGCCTTACAGACACCTACCAGGCGAGCAGACTGCAAAACAGTGCAGCAGCATGCCTTGAAAACAGAGAGGGGTAAAAAGAGACAGAAAAAAGAACAAAGGACAACAGGACAGGAACGGGGGTGAGTAAACGGGACGCGCACGGTGCGTGACGGGGTGGGAATCGGACAATCGGACGGGGCGAGACGGAAAGGGGCAGGAACGGCGTCGACGGGACGGGAAGAGACTGGGACGGAACGGGAGGAGATGGAACGGGGCGGGGGGATCGGAACAGGAGTGGATGGGAGTGGAAGAGCAATGAAAAGAGAGGGACGTGGTTGTCAGGTGGTGGAGCAGCGGTAGCTCCAAAGCATGTCACCAAATGTTCACAAGCTACCATCAAATGTATCGAAGGACAGAGTCACGCCAAGCTCAAGGCCCACAACAGTCTAGAACAAGTAATAAGAGCACTAGAGTCGATATCTGTGTCATAATTCCTTGCAGAGTTAAGAAGAAGTAGTCTAGTATAGCCTTCAAATACTTTGACAACGTACCGACACAAGCGCAAGATGCTTAAAAGCGACATTCTTATAAATGTGTGGCAATTTAGCCTTAGCCATTATAAATGTATGTCCATTTAGCGTAAGCAATTTAACACTGCTGCCTCTGATGTCCCGTATAAAATAACACTCCCCAGTGTCGATCCCCCTTGAATCTGTGGCACGCGCGCGGAGCCTCTGCCTCCTCCAGGCTGAAAGCCTGAAACTAGGTCATATGGTATCTATTGTCAGCCCCTTCCTGTGCAGGCGTCGTGTCTCACGTTTTCGCAATGCCCAACGGCTTCGGCTTTGGCAGTCCTTCCTGTACATAATGAATTCATCGGTCGCCCTCAAGCCAGAATGCGCACTAGTGGTTTTGGATTGCCGGCAATGTTCTGGAGCGCTCCTCTAGACTGTCTTCCTCAATGAAGCGTTCCAGGTGCTGCAGTTTTTCGATTCGGTGGTCCTCTCCCCCGTTCGTCTTCCGACAGAGCGCACCGAGGAGCATTTATCCTGGTCCTCGCTGGATATAAAAGAGTGAGCCTGTAGTACATTCTTGACCTCTCAAACAACAACAGCCATGGCGACCGCGGCAACAAAGGTGATGGCGACCCTGTGCTTGGTGCTGCTCTTCGTTCTCCAGTCTTGCCATGTCCTGTAAGTGTCGGAGTTCTACCTTTCTGCATATTCCTGTATCTACAGATTCCTCTTCACATGTGCGGTCTCCCCCGTGATATGCCCGTTCTTACGCCCCAACTGACATTTTGCAGACACGGAAACGATAACATCGACCCACGGAATCTACCAGATGCTTACGTATACATAGCATCATTGGGGTTCCCCGGGTACTACCTGGCTGTCAGTTGTTCAGCATTGACCGTGCAACTGCAGACCCAGAAGTACAGGCTACAACATCCGGGTGGCTGAGTGCCCAAGTTACTACATTCACCTGGACGCCGCAGGCAGCGATCCCTATGCTTGCAACCCAGATGGTGTCGGCACGATTTCCGTCACCACAAATGTTACCGACCCCTAAGCTCGATCTCATCCGGTGCCCCAGTCGAGTCGGCTCCCGGCGTCCAGCGTCTCCGCCTCCGGCAGAGAACCCCATGCCTCGTTGCGTACTGCACAGTGAACCGTGGAAACACACCCTTCCCCTCGTCATGTTGCTTAAGAGTTCATACAAGGCGCCGCACTCACATCCAGCCTCTACTGCGACCTCCAGCGAGTCAGGAAAGTAGCCGTGCCCGGCGAAATGCACTCCGCTATGCGCCGATTCGCGCTGACACATACCACTCGGCAGCCCATCCAAACTCAACAGCATCGCCTATGTAAGAAGCGGACTGTGCTGAAAGTAAAGGCTGGATGTGAGTGCAGCGCATTGTATGAACTCTTCAAGGAACATGGCGAGGGAAAGGGTGTGTTTCAACGGTTCACTGTGCAGTACACAACGAGGCATGGGGTTCTCTGCCGGAGGCGGAGACGGTGGACGCCGGGGGCCGACTCGACGGAAACGGGTTCCACGGGCTCTTGTCGGATGCTGCTAGTGATGCCAACCTCCACGTAAGTACCTCAATCGTGAATGCGCAGAACGCCATCGTTGCATACGAGCAGGTGACCATTAATACGTATTAAAAATGCATGTTAAGCGGCCTTGCAGCTGCCATTGTATGTGGGATATCGTGTGTAGAGAAGTCATGGAATGAATTGCTTTAGTATGTGTGTAGAGAAGTCATTTTTTGGGAACTTTTGTACACTTTGTGGGTTTTTGGGAACTTTTGTACACTTTGTGGGTTTTTGGGAACTTTTAGCATTTTGAATTCTCTTGCATTTCAATCGAGGCATCTCTTAGGGCTAAGCACCACCCTCTCAGTGGCAGGGGCTTCGGAACTGTAAGACTAACACCTTTAGACATGTCCAGGTTTTACGCCCTCGAGAAGACTCCAGTTAAAAAATTGCAATAGTCATACCAAGGTGTTCTGGACAGCCACCGATCCCAAATTAATCCACTCTTCACACAAAGGAATGCAAAACCCTCTTCCAAAAACTAGTGTGCTATCAGCCAATGTTAAATAATGTGTATGAAGCTGTGACATCTCTCTATTGTGTATGAAGATGTGATATCTCCCTACCTCTAGTGTAGGTTGTATCGGCCAACGACATCATCCTTCACAAAAGGAAATAAGGTGGAAATGCCTGCCTTTGAAATCCACACATCACGGGCTTATAAGTAACCATCTTCTCATAACATGTGTGCACTGACAATGTGGAATCTGTTGTAAATAATATATAGTACCTTTTTACAACAAGGAATTTTTAATTAATTCTTTATTCAAAATGAATTAACATATGATATTTTAAATTAACACATGGGGCATCTTTTGTGAAAAATAATGTAAGACTTATTATCATGGCCTCCAAACATCCAATACATATGTTGAAGGTGATGTATCATGTTTATCAAATTCAATATCGATACACATCAACTATCACCTTCAAACATCGAATAGACATAGTGGAGCGATTTAGTGGATCCACTAGATTTCATACGAGTCATATTAGGTCTTGAAAAACCTGAATTAGTTGTTTCTTGAATTGAGCTTTGTGAAGATGGCATACTGTACCCCGAGGGGTGATTCGGCATTAATTAATTGAAATTAATAAAATTTGAAAATCCAGAAATTATTATACTTAAAATATTGAATATGTAAAAATTTATAAGTTTAAGATGCTAAAAACAAGAAAACTAGGGTTTGTGTGAAAAATTAGCGCCTGTTTAGGGGTAGTCTATACATATCCATTAGTTTTATATATATACCTATGTATTATAATAAAAATTGAAATTTGATAAAAATATTTTGTAAATGTTGAAATTTTGAAAAATATAAATATTCATGTTGAAACTTTTTTTTTTTCAAAAGATAATTCTTTCGGCATTATCCTGTTGAACCATCCTTCGGGGTACGGTAATCTGGAAATTAGTACTCCATCTTCTACCCTACTCCATAAACTTTCCTCAATTTCCCTAATGCAGAACCGTAGAGGCAACCTACTTACCTTTAAAGAGTTTAATGTTTAAATTATACAAGCTCATCCTCGGCAACTACACCCTTGTATTCTAAATGGAAATACGTATCCTACTTACTTCTAGCTTCTAGTTGATATATCATCCCAGTTAGCTATGTCATCCGAGTAAAGCTCCGATCCATTCCTATAACACGAAATGAAATGCATTTAACATGCTAAAAATTACATAAACTAACATATCTTACTATAGCTTCCATACCGGATAAGAGAAATTATTCTTTGAATGCATGATTGATAAATGGTCGTTGAGCAATTTAATTTTGAACATCAAGGATACCAAATACGAGAAATTGTCCTTTGAATGGATGATTGAAATGGTTGTTGAGAAAGGTAATTTCGAACCTCAGGGATACCGAATAAGAGAGATTGTCCTTTGAATGCATGGTTGATAAATGGTCGTTGAGCAATATAATTTGAACTATAGAGGCATTCTAAAGAAGAGAGATTGTCCTTTGAATGCATGGTTGATAAATGGTCGTTGAGCAATATAATTTGAACTATAGAGGCATTCTAAAGAACTCGATCTACTTTTTCCTCCAGTTATCTCAAAACCATGAGATTTTGTTCCTCAAGCTCTTCTTCAAAAAGTTCTCTCTTGGATGCGTACCCATCCAAACCTAATGACTTCCATATAAGTTCTTCAATTAGAGCATGTCCCTCCTTCTACCGTACTAAAAGCATGAAGGTGTGTTCATATCCCACATCAAGTTTATAAATGGTTACCCTAATCATATCACAAAGGGTTACCCTAATCATGAAAATCACAGTGCTTAATTTTAGAAACTCATATGAGGCTTAACCCAAAAGTCTACACATTGTCAAGACAAAATTAAAGAAGACTGTGTTACTTACTTGGTGATTGTAGGATCTTCACATTCAATGGAACTCATGGCGTATTGCAATTCTAGAAGAGAGCTTGAGATGTGTTGCCCATGATATGGGAAACCATGTAATCACTAGATAATTATTTCCACCTATGACCTTGAGATATGTATACCTATGACTCGTTCTTTTATCAACAACCAACATCTATCAATCACATATTAATTATTAGGAGCTCAACATCTATCGATCAGCAGCTCAACTCCTATCATCATAAACTCAACACCTCTCACCAAGAGTTCAACACCTATCACGAGACTCAACAATCATACATCTCTTCAGCTCTATTTTACGAGAGATCCTCAAAAATTATTTAGCAAATACCAAAGTTAAAAGTAAAACGAGAAGAAAACTAAGTGAACACTTAGAGACTGTTGACTTCTTACTTACTTGACTAGGAGATTATTCTAGTCATTGGTTTAATAGCTAGGTACAGTCAAACCCCTCTAATTGGGACCCCTATAAATGGGAACCCCCTTTAAATGGGACGCCCGGGCTTACTCCCTTGAATGTGCTACATGCTAAATGGGAAACCCCTCTAATTTGTAAATGGGAACATGTCTCCCAAACATTCAATGCAAGTACACCTCTGTAAAAGGGAAAATACATTTTTTTAAAAAATAAAAAAATTGAGGAAATCGTCTTATCGAGATTACGTATATTCCTACAGAGGACGAAATATAGCAAGCATTAATCCCTCCGCCTGTCAATGAGGAGGGTGAGGAGAATAATCTGGTCAATGGAGACCATAGCCCCAAGACGCGTCACGACAAAGGATCAGATAATGCTATGAGGATAGCGAAGATGTTTTGGAAGAGATGCCACATAACACTCTTGATGCTTTGAAGTTGCATTCTCAGTTGGAAAAACATATTGCTAGTCATTGGATGAAAGCAACTCAGCATCAATCAAGGATTGATGATTATTTTAACCCGGCAAACTAGAATTAGGTTGGCAGCTATGTAGTATGAGGGAACATTTTGGATTTTTTAGATTTTTTGGACTTTTTGGATTTTTTGGATTTTTTGGAAGCTTTTAAGCTCTTTCGAATTTTTGATTCAAAGGATTTTTTTAATATTTTTATTTTCAAAAAAAAGATGAAAATGCCTAAACGGGAACCCTCTAAATGGGACGATTTTTGCTACTCCCAATTGTTCCCAATTAGAGGGGTCTGACTGTACATAGTCTAGTACAAATTACTGCGGCACGCAGCAACCCACACTCAAATTTCAAGCTCCGGCAAGTTTGAAGGTCCAAGGCGCACCCCAACAACTCTAACGTGTGACCCTCGTTTTCTATCCGGGTACCGGGAGCATGTTATGTCAGGTGGGGAAGCTTTACGAGACCGTTGGAGCGACTCCTCGTCTTACGTTATCATTCGCAATTGTGCGCAGCTCAATTTGTGGCAAGGGGAACCATCAAACGTTTCCCTTTTCCATGCCTTAGGAGATGGTACGCTGCACCCACGAGTCGTGAAAGAGCTGAAGTGCTTGATCATCTATCGCCCATGGAGTACGAAAGGACCATGGGGCCTTTCGTACTCCATATTTCCAGAGGACAGAAATAGGCGTCCACATGTTCAAAAGTTCGCCGTCTCCAATACAGACAGATTAGGTCCTGAATACATCTGGTGGCGCTGGTGACAAAGCCCACACTGCAGTCGGACTCCCAGAGGATGAGAATGGGGTGCAGTCCAACTTAACCGAATTTCGAACGAATCAAATGAAAGGGAAAATCTCATGCAAAACATGGCGTGATATTATCGCACAGCAAAGACTTCTGTGCACCCGTGTGTGAACCTTGCCAGGAATGCCACACTGCTGAGGGTGTCAACGACATAGTCGGACCCACATGCTCACAAGTGCTGGCGGCAGCGTCACTACTTCCTGGCACCGCCGAATACGGGAGCATCTATGCCCACCTTCCGACCGTCGACTTGATACCTGTCACACATAAGCCCTTGACATTATCTCATGAACTTCATCTCTCAGATGTGCCCGTTCGGACTCTGCGGCTTCCAGAAGATCCTTTTGAGTAATAACTCGCGCATCACCTACGCGGAGGGCAGCCTACATCCACAAATGTCAGAAGAGACTTAGAAACCAGACTTTCTCCGGCATGCCTCAAAGAGGCTACCTTGGCAATAGGAGATGTACAAAAATTCACCTTCGCTGCAGCTCTCACTATGGCACTACTGATGGTGCCACTAGTGAAGTCGAAGCGGCGGCCCAGTTCCTCGAACTGAATGTTCACATCCAGAGGAGCCTGTACATGCATAGCCAGTACAAAATGATCCCAGTTCTGACTTGTGGCGCACATGGAGGAACGACACTGGATACTCTAGTTAACCAACCCAACAGTGGAGTCGGTCGCACAGCTAAAGCTTAGAGAAACTACCATGAAACATGGGGAACTTAAAATGGGATAGAGACATATGAACAACCTTAGCAGGAAGCAATTTCCTCCACATTCTTGAACGCACAGCTGAATCCGGCATCCTAAACTCCAAAAGAAACTTAAGTCTGCAAATCAATTCTGGATCTAATCTGTGGATGATGCTTCCCTGCACACACACGTTGCCACTAGTCAATCTTGTTGCCGACAACTGACTAGAGGCTACCAGATGCTTGGATAGATAAGTACCTGTACATTATTCGCTATGAGGATACAGATGCCTGGAAAGCGCTCTAGTTCATGCAGCAGCAGTCCAATTGCCACCGGTGACCACTGGGAAACACTGCTTACACCACTCATACCAGCTTCCTCATCAGCGCGGAATATCTGCAACACAATGACAGCTTAAGAGCATTAATAAAGCCAGCTCAGCTGAGCTTCATAATCTTGGTTCAGACGCAGCACCACAAAAAAAGTCAAAGAAAATGGCTTTGACAATCAAACCTGAAAGTCTTCAAGCACAAGGACAGCATCCATCAATCGGGTGTCCTTAAATGCAGCGCTAATGTTGGCACCTGTTTTTGAGCTGCTTTCCCTTGATATCAGCTGAGCACAGTTTATCACCTGAGAGAAGTACGATTCCACCTCAGAATACACTGTTGATTCAAAACTGCATGAACTTGGCAGCTGCAACACAAGATGAAATGGTCACCTTCAAAGGCCGACCAAGCTCAAATCCGATGGCCTGCATCCACAGTGGTCAATCTTAGTCGTGCATGTTGTTTGCTTACAAGATTTTGTATGCCTTGAAGGGAAACCACTAAAAGACGTTTCCTGCTACACATTGTGCACAACTTTTACCTCCGCAGCTGAAGATTTCCCAGTGCCATGGGGACCCCAGAACAAACAAGCTGTGCCCAACCGCTCCTGCTGGAAGCCCCACTGCCCCAACAGCACGGCCCTAGCCTTTTCAAAGTTAATGATAGATTCTATCCGCTCACGCATCACATTCCCCAATATAAGTTCCTCCATACCGGTCTTTGGTACTACCCTGTGAGTAAAGGATTTCATCTGAAAAGCAGCAACAAGCACATCTGAGCCCAGTAAAACATCTCCACGGACTACAACTTTGACAACAAAGCACATAGAGCACACCTGCAGGCTACCACGCATTTGCAGACGACAGCCTGTAATGATGTCTTCCTCAGTTACGATTGGATTAACACTATCTCGAGAAATCGCCAGGAGAAGGGAGCTAACAAGAGCATTTTTTATGTAGCCACCAGTCAACTCGTACCTAAAGAAACCCAGACAACAGAGCCATCAGACATGTCAAATGCAAACAATATCTGATGCCCACAATTCATTTACCAAGCATTCCCAGGAACCCCTAAGGTTCTGCAGTGGCTGACAAACATACCCTGAATTCACCAGCTAAACGATTGCCCCAACACGAGTCATCAAAAAAGTTTACCTCAAGGCTATTTTTTCCCAGTCGATACTATCCTCGACAGGGAGGCGCTCGGATGAAAGCTTCCAGATTTCCCGGCGTTGAGTGTGATCGGGGGAATGAAACTCACTCACACAACTGCAGAAAAATCAATGCATGACTTAAACCATTCAGTTAAATGTATGGCGAAGACTGGCAAGTCAAACTCATGATAAAACAAGGACTGTCCACGTACGTGATCCGGCGATGCATTGCTTCATCCAAATCTAAAGGCCGGTTAGTAGCCAGCATGATAATGCCCTCGTGACGTTCCATCTCAGTTAGGAGAGCATTAAGGAGACGATCGCCACCACGCTCCCTCTATGTAACATTTACACGTCAGGAGGTTGATCCAACTATACCAGATCTGATACTCGTAAAATGATACTTTAGACTGGATGTACAGGCTACGGTACAGCCTACTTCTCTACCTAGTCAAAACAATGCTGCACAGAAATTTCAAATGTCACCTGAGCAAAAATAGCCTCACATTCATCAAAGAATATGACCGCATCATTCATATCTGCATCTCGAAACAAACCACGCAGATCTGCTGAGTGGTCATCTCTGCTACTTCCTCCAGAAGCGGTGTGCAGGGAGTGGAAGTCCACAAGGAGCACCCTCTTGCCTGCTCACACATGTTTCAAAAGTAATGCAATTCGTTAGTAGTTGTCTGGATGAAAGAGATCTGAAGCTATTTGGGCTCAAGGCCTGAGATGCTGACCAAGATGGTGGGCAACAGCATTCACGGTCATTGTCTTCCCCGTGCCCGAAGCTCCACAAAGTAGAATAACTAGACCGGCCCCATAACTTATAACATCCTCAAGGCCAGCACGTTTCCGATACTGTCTGAATTTTGCAAAATTGTCTACTGTTTTCAACAGCATATCCTTTTGTTCTGCTGGAAGAACAACCTGTGTCATATCTATCTGTGGAAGTGCTCAAGAATATTAGGACTCAGTTGTTTGAATTTCATAATGGGAATGAGGGCAATTGATCTGAACTGTGGTACTGACCTTTGGCGTGTAGAGATGACTGCCCTCAACGAGCTCATTCATCTCTGTATCCAAGCCCACGATCCAATCAAGCATGCGTCGATCAAGCTCTACTTGCTGGTCCATCAAGTCTCCACCTCCTCTGGTATATGGGGTTGTCCTCATCTTGATAAGACCTCTGGCAACCAGCCTGCTGGACTTATAAAAATAAGTTCGTGCTAGAACCTGCACAGGTCATCCAAATACTGCATAAAAAGACATATACACACAACATACTTGTTGGATTGAGTTACATGCAGACAGAAACTGTGCGGATAGATGAAAGTCTCACGATTACCTGTTCCTTGAAGGAATCAAAGTAAACAGTTAACACATCCTTCACCTGCAATGACAAAATACCATAGCCCCACAAAGATCAGGCTGATTTGCCAGATGAAGATGCCAAATAGTGAAGCTGCAGGGTCTGTAACAGTACCTGTACTGCTTCACTACTTCGGCGGTAACTACCATCACCATTTTCTGCTTCAAAGATGCTTTTCACGACAGGTGATATTGAGATGGCTGCAGCACACAATCTTGTTCAGGACCAATAGCTTTACACTGAGTTGACACATCCAGAGAAGCATGAAGTATACACAGATAAGAGTTGACCTGTGAGCATGACCACCACTCCTTTCTCAAACTCATCAAGAGCCAATTTCCGTGCTAGAGCCTGATTCAGCAGCAGGTATCACCATAAGAATAAAGTCCAGCAATTGTTCAATTTCTGAGACCTGCGAGGCACGACCGAAAACCATGGTTTCGTGCTACAAATTACACCAGGCTTCACCACTACAGCAAAGGGTCATCAAAGAAACAAGAGACAAATGCAAGTACCTCGAGACGAGGAAGTTGCAAAGAACCCTCCTTTATTGCATCTTCTGTAATTTTCATCCGTTCCTGAAGTCGATTCTGAGTAAATCGAAGCTTTGCTCGCAGTTCCCTGATGCTTGACGTCTAGGCAAGGCAAGTTCCATTCAGAATCAGAAACAGAGGACTTTGCCACTACTTCACATTACCATGGCATGAAGCAGGAGCTCTAAGTTGTCAGGAAACAAATGTCAGGAACCAGTTACAGACAAATTGTGCAGGGGAGCTGTTTGCAAAATGCTGGAGATGGATTAGACGTAATGGTCATCTGCATATGGAATGGCTCTAGTCCAAAAAGTTGAAATGCAGTGCCCATGTTTGCTGAACAAAAGGATCTCTCAATCGAAAGGCAACTAACTGGGACGCGTAGTCAAGATGACTTCTCACCTTGGTAGAGCGATACACATCATACCATGGCCTCTCATCGTTGAAAGCTTCCTTCATATCCTCCTTGTGGCGAGCTTTCGCAATGCGAAGCATAAGTGCCAGCACTTGGAATGCATCATCTAGATATTCCAAACTGGATTTGTAAGGGCCCAGTTCACCCTTTAACGGCTTTGTGTCTTCCTCTGAAGGGACTGCTGCAGCAGGACATGTTCCAATGTTGGTTGTCACGTCAGCACCATTTGCAGTTACGTCCGTGACTGTTGCTGTCTCGGCCTCCGTGCTACCAGCATCTCCGGACAGCGTTTTCCGCTTTCGTAGCGGCGCCAAGTCTGCCTGAACCAATTGGTCCAACTGTCCAACCTGAGCTGATACATCATCCGGAAGCGCATCGTCGTCCAAATCAGTGAACTTCCTCTTTCTGTCAGGACCAAGTCCGCTCTTGTCTGTCAACTCCTTAAGCAGCGCTGTGGCAGAACAAAAAGGGCCTTTGTCGTCCACGGAGCTACTGACAAGTGCAAAAGTATCCCCATCTGTAGCCATTACCGCCTCTGTATGACTCTCAGCCTTCAGAAACCAAAGTTGAAGTTTAATCAGCAAATCACGGCATCCACATTTCAACCAGCAATCCAGTTGCACGTGTGGCTATAATCCTGTGAAGTGAATGACATAAATGCTTTCTAGAGATGGTCACCTATTTACCTTTGAAGCCTCCATGACATTCAGCAACTCGGTTTTGCTCAACTTTAAACGTTGCTCAGTTTTCAAAGGCCTCAGTAGCAGTACAGAGACAGCTTCATTGGTCATGCGAATTGTCTTTCCATCGTAGTCGTCCTGCAAATACACTACCTTTTAGTCAAGTCAATGACACGAAGGATGGGGGAAAACAGGTCAGTCAAGTGGCCCAGAAAGTAGTATAAAAATAACAAAAAACCATCAAAAACTCCAAACGTGACCATCCTCAGCCTAAGACTTGCTATACTCATCCGGTACAGAGAACAAAATAATTAACCATCAGAAAAGGTCCAAAGTTTCAAGATCCCATACCTGCCCTACTATAATGCCCTCTGCCATATGTGTCCGTTTGTCATCCAAAAACTCCTCCACTTCAAGAAGACTCATCCCGCAGAGATCCATAGCCATCTCTTTGTCATCTTGCCTGAAACCTGTAGAGCAGTGGGCCCATTAAAACATGATCTGTGAATGAACACAAACATTCACAGAAGAAAACCTCAAACACAGCAGAACCTAGAACTGCCCGCACTGAGGCGGCCTTCGAAGCTCCTCGCACAAACAGGAGCTGAAAGAGATCTGCCTCGGCAGGAGAGAGGCCATAACGATTAGCAAGCCGTAGCACCAGAGGATGCATAGCTGCATCTGCAGCGGCCAAGCGGCACTGTGATCTTGCTTCTATCTTCTCCAGCAGATCATCCACGATCTGCAAAGCCTCCTTTCTGGTCAGACAACATTACCCAGTCAGCCACCCCTGAGACGCGAACAGCTCAACCAACGCTGTTACTGCCATAATGTCTACACTTGCTTCTCTCTCTTACCGGGATGATGGCATAACGTCAACGACTCTGCAGTTGGGAACCACCCTATTCCTGACACTGTCGCTGCTGCAAGTTTCAGTATCTCAAACCGAAATGTGGAAAAGACGTAGTTCTGAACCTCGAATGCACCAAAGGAGGTGGCAAGAAAAAAGCACACCAAACACTAGCAGCGACAGGTCGGAGGCTGTATTCAATCACAGCGAAACGTCGGGTGGGACAGAAAATCCGTGTATCGACAGACGTCGGGCTATCTAGACCTGACACCGTCGTGAGAGGACGACTGTAGGTATACCCAGGAATGGACGGATTCCAGTCACTGGACCTACTGAGCTCATCACCGACAGACCCTGAAGGGCGTCCGCGTGACAACTGGGGGAAGCACAGGGTGTTCACCAGCTTGCTACCCACAATTTCACCGGACTCTACCATGACCACGGATTGCGTCACTAAAACCGCTTCACAACACAATTTCGTATGCCAAACCCAGCAAAGAAAATCCCCCCAATCCCCACGCCAAAGACACCGCGCAGCTGGACCTGACGAAAGATGAACAGAGTGTGGGGCAGGATGCTCACGCTGCAACATTCAGGGCCGGCGTTCCGTTCTCAGTTGCCGCAGCTCCGAAGCTCCGGCCCAGCGTTCGCAGCAACTCCATCCTGTGAGCTCGCAACACAAACTTGAGCTCCAGATGCGCCAGCCACGCAGCCTCTCCATACGGGCGCTGATCGGCACTCTGCACCTCTCCTTCGGTCGCGGATGCCTGCACCTCCTGCAGCTCGGCGTCAAATTCTCGCAACAGCAGGAGGATGTCCCGTCGAATCCTCTCTGGGTCGGGCACAGCGGTGGCCGCCATCGGGAGGTGCTGCGTTCGTCCACGCAAGGAGGGAGCACCTCCTCACTGCACAGGCAAGCGCACCACCGGTACCGCCCTCGTGAAAATCCGAATTCCCCCGCGCCACGCCACAATTCTGACCTACTAATCGGCACCTCGCAAATCCTCCACAACGCTACAAAGAACGTGCCCGGCACGACAAGACGCCTGCACGTTCAATTGTGGGAGCCCAAAAGAATTGTAGCAACCTCTGCAACCGGCGAAACAGCCCCTCTTCCCGGAGCTGCGGCAAAGAATGTGCAGGCGGTTCCCCGCAGAAGAATGACCCGCAGGGCAGGCTGCACCGGAGGAATCGAAGGCAGCGGAGACGAAGAAACCCAGCCCCCGAGCGAGATTGCAGAGCACGCGAGATTGCGGCGCGCAAGGTGGTGCGGGAATCAGGAATCAGAACAAGGCGGAAGAGGCGGGAGAGGAAGCCAGCAGAGAGGGAGCGAGACTCCAAGGAGGAAATGGAGGAGGCCAGGGTTTTGGACGGGGATTGCCGGGCGCCAGCCAGTGTCACCCTCGCTTCTCCGGACCCAAGCTTGTTACTACTCTGGTCTGCGAGTCTACAGCAGTCGTCTGTGTCTATCTTGCGCGGGCGGGCGGGCGGGGCCCGGGAATGGAGGCGAAACCTGGGTGGCGAAACTAGGGTGGCAAAACCCAGGCCGGCATTTCGTGTATGTATCGAGTGAGAGGACACTGGCGACGGCAATAGAATAGGTTTCCCAAATTCCCAGTACAGCAGCTACAGCTCAAAGGGGAATGTGCATCTCCCGACATCGCAGGGAGGGAGCCATGCGGCACAGGGCCCGGGGCCGGGGCCGGGGCCGGGGGGTTTTCAAGTGTGGATCGCACAAAGATATCTCCGCTCCTGCTCTGCTCTGCTCTGCTCTGCCCTGCCTGCCGGCTTCAAGTTCCTGCGCATGCGGAAGCGGAAGCGGACGTTTTTGCAGCGAATTGCGCGGCCGCTGTCGCCAACATGCAGAAAAGGAGCGCTGCCTGCCATTGAACAGGCGCTGATGATGGTTCGGAATTAATTGTTGTACTGCTGGAATTACACCTTTGCGCGCCCCTTCGGGTTTTCCGAGCTGCGGAGCGACATCCCGGGGGGAGTTCAAGCGTGCCACTGCAAATCCATCCTAGTGCTTCCTGCGGAGCATCCGCTATCTGGGGAGTCAAATGCTACAAAACTATTGCCTCAACATAATACAACAAAACAACACACGTTTCAAGAAGAATGTTTCTTTTTTTTATGTTATATCGACCCAAGAAGGAGGAGGAGGAGAAGGAAGTAGGGGGGAGGAGGAAGGAGAGGGAGGAGCGGGGAGGAGGAAGGAGAAGGAGGAAGGAGGAGGAAGGAGGAGGAGGAGGAAGGAGGAGGAGGAGGAGGAGGAGGAAGGAGGAGGAAGGAGGAGGAGGAGGAGGAGGAGGAGGAGGAGGAGGAGGAGGAGGAGGAGGAGGAGGAGGAGGAAGGAGGAGGAGGAAGGAGGAGGAGGAAGGAGGAAGGAGGAGGAGGAATTTACTCTAGGTAGTCCAGTAAGGACGGATGACATTTATGGACTCTTTTTATGTTAGTTGGTTTATTTATTTATTTATTTATTTATTATCTAGTTAATTAATTATTCGATTCGTTAATTGGCATATTGAGAGCAGTTGGATGCCAATTAGCTATTTTTATTTTTTTTAATGATTTTCTTGAAGAATTTTCAACTCATTTTCCTATGAGTTTTCTACCCTAATATTCCACCTCACTATATATTTAACCTCTATGATAACGTTACCGTATAGGTATTCCAAGTGCTAGACCTATAAAGAACAAATGTGTTACCCCTTTATATTCTAGTAGTCCTATAAATTCAGCTCTAAATTCTAAAATGAGGAATGGTAAGAAGAAAAGCGTTGAAGAAACAATATAAACCTTGTTCAGGCTACATCCTATATATGATAAAGTGGTGTTTTTAAAATTTTACTAACTGACTAATTTTGCTGACTGATTTTGTTGAATGACTTTGCTAATTGATTTTTAAGTTGATTGATTTTGCTAACTAACTTGCCTTTGCATCAAATGGCATTGAAGTGGCTGATGTTCGAGCCTGCAAATAGAGGAGGCTTTTTCAATAAAAAGAATAAGATACAATTGGATGATATCTACCCTATGATCAATAAGTTTGTGATTTTATCTAGAATATTTAGGGAGCATGTCCTTTTGAATTTTAAGTTGTGAATTTGGCTTGTTGGTGGATGTGTTTCTATTCTGAATATTTAGGTTAGTGACAAGTGCATAGCAAGGTGCAGCATGAAGTTATGAAGTTGGTCTAGCATAGTACATAGTGCCAGGCCTTTTCATCATTTCCCCCTTCACTTTACTCTTCGGCAATCACTTGATTAGTGAAAACTTGTCCAAGTGCAGCAATATTATATGGGGGTCCTCATATTCTTCATCACTGTTGCTGCAGTTAAGATATCCTGTACCTCTCCAAATGTGTGTCCAAATGGCTTAGGCCGAATGGACACACATTTAAATGTGTGTCCAAATGGCTTAGGCCAAATGGACACACATTTATAAGAACGGGATGATTAAGTATCCTGAGCTTAGACCGGTACTTAGATGGGGTGCCTAAAGGGAGTGGATGCCCTTGGTGCAAGTAGCTTAGGCACACCAAGGTACAAGTTGTTAAGTACCAAGTCCCATGACGGAAATCCGTCCTTGGTGGACTTAAATAAAATTCTTCTTCTTCTCCAGTAAGCTCCTAGCTTTGTTCGAGATCGATTTCTCTATCGCCATCCTCTGCAAGTTGGTGGTGGATGATGGCTAGAAGAGAACAATGTTGTTGCATCCGCAATTGTCTAACTTGACAAACAAGTTAAACAGGAGATAGTTTAAGATGTTGGAGGTGGTAGAGCGTAAGCCCAAGCGTGGACTTACTTTGGGAATAGTAGGCAACAATAATGTTTTGTGAATCGCTTTACAGTTAGATTTAGTAGGAAACCCAAATCGGAAGAGATCTATGTCATTCCATCAGCAAGCTCCTAGCAATCATATTAAACAACAACAAGCTACCGATAAACAAGTTCAATGCAAAAAAAAAAAAAACAACTCCAACTCTGACAAAACAACAGCAAGCTCTTGACGAACACCTTCGAGGCCAAAAAAAGGAAACAACAGGAAGAAGAAGAAGAAGAATTTTATTTAAGTCCACTAAGGACGGATTTCCGTCATGGGACTTGGTACTTAACAACTTGTACCATGGTTGCCTAAGCTACTTGCACCAAGGGCATCCATTCCCTTTAGGCACCCCATCTAAGTACCGATCCAAGCTCAGGATGCTTTATCACGGCGTTCTTATAAATATGTGTCCATTTGGCCTAGGCCATTTGGACACACAACTAGGAAGCTAGACAATCAACTTCGATGCGTATAAGAATATGTTTATTATAGTTTACTTGACATTAAAAGTTAAAATTTAATATTTTTTAATCCTAACCAAGCATTTTACTAAAAGTTTCCAAAAACTATAGGTTGAATTGAAATTTTTGTGTTGAATCGATTGTCTGATATTCACTCAATTTATGGAAGATGCATAATCAAAGGAAGCGATTGTTCCTCTGTTGATGAGATCCATTCATATTCAATGTGAAGCGTGTTGTTTCTATGTCATAAGATAATTATTATAATTAAGGCTATTGTGTTGGATAGTTTGGAAGATTTGGCTGAAAGGTTTTGTTTGGTCTTTTGTCTTTGCCAAATTTATTGTCTTATTGATTAGAATATTCAAGATTGAGAATAGGTTGGTTCACAGGGCTAAAATTGTCATCAAATACCATTCTTTGGTATGGCACAACTCTTCTATATGGCACAATGTTATTGTGACTGAAAAGGTCTGCCTAGGTCTGCCAAATATGAGACTTGCTTGCAAGATTGATGATTGATTCATGGTGGGAGGTTTTGAATATTGCCAAACATTGCATATTGGACCATTGAAGTCGATGGTATAGAGCTACACTAAATGGATAAAATCTAAATATTATATATTGACGATTGAAGTCACTCTAGAATATGACTGAGTGCACTAGAGCATGGAACATAACAGGATGTACTAATGTATGGGTGGGTTCATTAGAATGAATATCTATTACACAAAAAAACTTAATATGGATATATTTTTCTATAATATCATTGTAAATACTAGAAGATTCATATGATTATCCTCAAAATCATCAAACACAACTTCATCAAACACGAGTGTGAGCAGTGAGCTGGAGTGGCGCCACAATAAGTGTCCAATGAGGCGAGAACGGGGGAATATGTGTACAATGAGGCGAGAGTGAGGAATATGTGTACAAGCTGTGACGTGCAAGTGCCAGAGTACCTGGTTCCGGACGGACCACAAACCCACAAACCCACAAACCCACAAACCCACAAACCCACAAACCCACAAATCCACGAACCGGAATGTACACAGAGCCTTTAATTCTCACACTCTACCCCGGACAGAAGAAGCGGGGTCTTTCACTGTGTTAAGGCTTCTTACAGCTGTTTTTGGAGCTGTGAACGGCCGGAATCGGGCCAGGTACTCTAATATCGAAGGGACACTGACATGAAACACGGCAAAACTGGCGAGGGAATCCAGACGACTTGGAGAGTCACATGACATCGAGAGGAGTGTGTGGCGGTGAGGACAGGCCAGCTGAGCGCACCCCGTTTTCCCTGCGCCGAACGTTTGACGACAATGAATGTCATTACTCTCCCTCTCCCTCGGCCTCGGCCTCGGCCCAGGCAGCAGGCAGGGGGAGTCGGCACAGCGCGCCCGTACCCTGGGGCCCCCGCTGCAGGAGCCGCTGCATCAAGTGGGTTCCGTTAGGTCAGAGGCCACAGATCCGTTCCGAACTATGGCTTCCGTTCCGCAAGTCCCTTGTCGGCCTGGCGGCCTGGCAGCCCTGCCCAGTGGCGTCTGCATCTGCACGCAACCAACTCTGAGCAGGAATCATCATCGCTGGTTCGCCACCAGACTGCCAGTACATACATACACCACACAGCAGGGCGGGGCAGGCTGGCAGAGGTAGGGGAGGGCCAGCTCCCGCAACTCCCAAGTCCACAATGGGGCCAACTCTCTCCGTCGTCCCCTGTACTTGCCTGCGTCGCACATGCACACAATCCACATCTCGGAACGCAAAGAAGGCTATCACAATGCTCCATGCTCGCGACAGAACCGGGGAGCCGGGGCCCGGGACGCGGGAATCAGGAGTCGGGCGTCGCGCGGGACGGAAGCCTCTCTGCCAGGAGACGGGACAGGCCCTGGCCTTGGCCGCTACAGTCTGGACTGCTGCGGCCGATGTGAGCAGGGAGCTGACAAGCACTGCCCGCAACCGCTTTACCATACTTTATACTCGCCACGGCATGCCCAGGCAAATCGGCAGTCATCCGAGAGGCTGGGCGCCCACGCATTGCAGGACAAGCAGGGAAATCCTCCTACAATAAAAATAATTTTGAGGTACAAGAATAATGGTATATGTGGCTACGCTACATTGGTGACGCTGCGAATGTTGACCTCACCCTTTTGTCTTTACACGTCCGGGGAGATGAAACTGTCCACGATGCCGGCAACAGATGCGTATGTCCCCGCTATCAGGCATACCACGCCAATGCCGATGATGCCGGTACACACCAGGGCCTGAGACCCAAGGAAAGGGGCCACTCCCACATCAGAGGAACCCACTTTGCAACCAACCCACATGACCCACTCCAACATTGTGCTGCAAACACCAACATCCCCCAACCCAGCAAAAGGCTGCCACCGCAATACTACCAATACCCGTACGTCAAGCACAATATCATATGCCCTACTCTACTCCTCTCCCACCCATTTTGTCTTTCCCTGTCCCTCCCTGTAAATCTCTGTGCATGCATGAATGTTACATTACCTGCGACATGGTTGCTTTTTTGCCCAATATTCGCAAATAACAAGCGCAAGGGAGGATAACCGACTGCAGAGATTAGTGACACAATGCCCGTTATTAGTCACTCGCTCAAAACAATTGTAATGTACTAGCTGGGGCCACACGTGTACAAGGATGGGTTCAGGGAGCGAAGGGACATACGACAGTTACGCTGAGGAAGGAGCCGATGAAGGCCATCACGTAACCTGCCTCATCAAAGCGTCAAGCCACATTCAGTGGGAGTCTGGAGCTGGAACACGAGAGCACAATGGCGTACATGTTCAGGTCTCAAGGGAAGAGAAGGGAACTCACCGAAAAAAGGAACCAGGATAGCAACGGCCACGGTTGACGCCACAAGCAGGGTTCGTATCAAGATGGAAGTTGACCGGTACCGGAAGCCATCTAGATTCGGAGGAAGCAATTCCTCCAGACTCAATGCCACCGGAGTCATTGTCAAAGCATATGTGTTCCCAAGACGGTTAAGGAGAACATGAATCGTTGCTTCGCTTGGATCGGTCAAAAAGCAAAAACACCATCATCTCAAGCGTGCCAATGTCTCAAGCATTCAAGGACTGGGAAGCAATCAAAGACAGTTAGCTGCTCACATACTGGCACTACTCGCTATCACAAAACGTATGCTAAATATTATGGAAGGATATTTGGTAAAGGGATTCACGACCTGCGCATGGCAACACCATCAGTACACGTTAGACGATGACAAGGGGCCCTGGAAGAACAGCCAGGGAAAGGTGAACCACTCCGTGAAGGCGCCTCGAGCTTACCGTGGTCCACAAGGCGATTTTTGATGCCACAAACTGGCTGGGAAGATTCAATGTTATCTGAGAGGCGGTGTCGTCTCCGAACATGGTGTAACCCATAACTGCAACGCCGCCGATGATGCAGGTGCATGCTAAGAAGCTGCAAACACAACCCTAGTGAGCCTGAATAATGATGCCCGTCGCTATAGCCGTGAATGATGCAAGGACAACATTCACGCACAAACCCTCAACATGCCTTGAGTTCACCCACCTCAACTGCAGAACCTTGTTGAATTGTTCTGGATGTTTCATCGATGAGTAGATGTTGGGGAACACTGCATGACCCGAAAAGCAGAACCCATATAGGCCAATTGATACAGGAATTCCTCCCAGGTTTAGAAGTGGCCCAGTGTGGGTGAAGCCGACGTTATCCACAGTCCCCACCCAGATCACGGAACACACAACGACGATGGAGGCCACCACACCCCCAGCTGCAATCCAGAGGACAAAAACCGTTACGGATAAGCTGGCTGCCGACTCTGGGCCCTCGTCATGTTGCCTCTTGAAATTCTCAGGCAACTTCCTGCTTTTCTGTTCCCCTACACTGACAGAAACACCAAGCAACCCACTCGCAGCGAATGATTCCAGACCTGAAACGTAGGATAAGAGGCTGAGATCTCTGAGCCATACAGTGGGCAAGATGCACAATGCAGTTAGCACTGCGAACACCTTGTGTGAATCCACATGGACCCCAGCAATATCAAGGTGAACTCCAGGGAATAGAGCTGACAGATTGTCTCCCTCGAGTATCAGAAATTCCACACAACAAGCCTACACATCCACCACGTCCAAGATGAACTATGAAATGCCACAAGAAACCGCTTTTCCAACGGCCAACTGGGTGTAAGTGGTGGGATGCTTACATAAAGCTCAGTGTACAACACAATCTGCAAGCAAGGAAAACCCATCAGCATCTTTTGACCAGCAAACGAGACTGCAGCTGACCTTCAAAAGCAAGGCAAAGAATGTTGTGAGGACTCACTTACAGAAATTACAAGCCGTCCCAGGCCTCCGAAGGCAGCTTGACCGATGTCTGGATAAGTTGCCAAGCCTGGCTTACTGTCCAAACACCAGCGTAACATGATGCCTGTGTAGAGGCAAACTAGAGCTAGACCGAGAAGAAGAAGGAGGCTTATCCAGCCTCCCTCCCTAACTGCATACGGAGTAGTGAGAAGACCAACCCCTGCGAGCACATTCATACCTGAAAACCAACAAGCCCAGAGAGGATTCAGTCCCCGCCAGAACAGGGCCCAAAAATCAGGATCCCTCCCACATTCAGCTCCTCCCTACCATTGAGCACGGCCTGCGTGAAGCTACACTTCTTCACTGCCGAAACCTTGACGTCATAGGTCTCCTTCGGAAGCGGCTCAGAGGGCTTCCTCTGAGCAACAGGGTAGGCAACCTCGGCTTTCTGTGGTTTTGTTGGCCTTGGCAGAAAGGGAACTTTGATATGCGAATCTGTGGCATCCGGTGAGTGCACTGAGGGTCTTCGGTACGAGTTGGAGAGGTATGTGCCGCTCTGCCGGCTAACTCCTGGGCTGAACATGCTGAGCCTTGGCGAGGCCATATAACTGTACATGTCCATAGAGTGCCTGGGAGAAGGAGCTGCGAGGCATGAGAAGAAAGCCTTTCACAGACAGCACAGACAGCAACGCTTCCACCTCAGACCCATGTTCCGAGATCTCTGTAATTAGAGGAGAAATAAACCGACCCAAACACACCCACAGACCACGGATTTCATCCCATAAACTCAATTCGTGCACAACACAACGCCTCCAGAAACTTGCGCTGCACTGTCAAAGCGCTCCTGCGCAACAGCAGACACAGAATCCCATCCAGGAATCCCGAGAAGCCACTGCTGTGGAATTGGACCGAACACACACACAAACACACAGAAATCCGCGACGGAAATCACCTGTAGCTTTGCGGCCACTGCTGGCTGTTAGCAGGGGACACGAGACTAGTCTCCCTCACGGAGGCGTTGGGGGACCTAGGCCCTGCCTCCTCGTCGTCGTCATCGTCGTCGTGCCTCCCCTGGGGATCGTCATCTTCGTCGTCGCTCTCTCCGTGACTGTCGTAGAAGGAGGCATTCCTGCCGGCACTCATCGTGGGTAGCTCGGGCGTCGCTGTTGCTCCTGTCAGTCGAGACAAACAACAGTCGCTCCCAGCTATTTCCCCCGAAGACGGTAGAATCCCTCAGGCCGCTGTAAGACAAACAACAGTCGCTCCCAGCGCTCTCTCCACAAGAGGGTAGAATCCCCTCGGGCCGCAGCAATCCTGCGGTGACAGCGACCTCACAAAAATCCTTCCCGGACGAGAAAACAGAAGGAGAGAATTCTCAGAGCAGCAGGCATTCGTCCGAGATCAGAGATCAGGCATTCTCTGATCTCCCCTCGGCACATGGAAATTCCTAAACCAAGCCAAATTCAGGCAGTTGCTACGCGCGGGGGGTTTCCCGCCTGCCTGGTTCCCGATACATAATATTAGCTGCAACAACCTCACAAAAACAGGTCGCAGAGAATTATACGGCGCTGGGATGGAGGGGGGAACGCGATCATGCGCTTCCACTCCGCAATGCGCTGCAATTCCAAGAGAGCGCGCAGAAGAAGAAGGCCATCGCGGTAGAGAGAGGAGAGAGACTCGAAGAAGGGGATGCTGGTATAGTAGAATCGATCCGCTTGATCGCGCGTGTTGCTAGCAGCAGAAAAGGGGTCCCTTGCTATCGTCCAATTCTCATCATCCTGCTGGCTCCTTTTCTTCTTCCTGCGCTTAGTCTAGAACGGTACTTACAAGGGGTGCCTAGAGGAAGTGGATGCCCTTGGTGCAAGTAGCGGAGGCTTACTACGGTATCAGTTTGTGAAGTACTTACTCCCAGCACAGGAAAATTCCGTCCAAGTCGACTAAAATAGACCTCTTACCCTTCTTTTTCCCTCTTGATTCCCGCTGGGCTTCTTCGTCCTTGATTCCCGGTGGCCTGGTAGGGTTGCTTATTCCGTCGTTGCTAATAAAGCCCCCGGCTCCACCTGCAAATCAGAAATACAGGAGCACCTCAACACATGTGATGAGAGAGAGCAGCTCTTGAGAGCAAGGTCATGGCAGCCGCGGCAGCGGGACGCCGCAACGACGAAAATGGCCCTCCCCGACGGACTGGAGGTGACGGTGTCGGACACCCATAAAGCCACGCATAAGTACTTCTATCGCATACATTATTGAAAGGGCTCTTCCAAAAAAGCAAGGGCAGGCCACGCCAGGGCCAGGCCAGCGATGGCCTCGCCCGCCTTGCCGGTAGGTTCTGGGCCCGCTTCATCCGCAACCACTGGCTGACGCGGCGCTCCACAAGCCTGGGCCACTTTCCCGCCGGATGCCGAGCTCTCCTGTAAGCCTGTAAACAGCACAGATCAGCGGCATCTTTGTCGGTTTGCCTGCTTGGAGCTTGAGCCTGGGTGCAGCGAACGGGGGCGCTTGTACAACCATCATTCCAGATATGGTCTCCAGCATTCCCTCCCTCCCAAACTTGCTAGGCTCCCACGTACATATCCCCCAGGACCACCTATGTACAAGTCCCTCTCGACACCTACTGCCCTGTGCCTGGGCCTGTGATACTGATAAGCACACTGCACGATACAAGGGCAGTTGCCTATCGCTATCCCCTCATGTGCCATCCAGCGCACATCTTCCACTTGCTCACCACAGCCTGGTTGCAGTCCAGACGCAACTCCTGCTTCTCATCATCTTCCTGATGCTTCTGCATGGGCTGCCGGCTCACACCGACTGTGCCATACGTGTGAACGGATAGATGGGAAAACTGTACTTACAGTATGTAGCTGCAGCAGCATAGCAAAGCTCGTGGGACCGAGTCCAATCTTTTTCAGCAGCTGCGACTGTTGTGGTCCTGATTTGGTTTAGGAGCAAGTTGAGGTTAAGGACACCGGCTCCTATTTCGAGGCCAGCCTGCAAAAAGGGAGGGGACAAAGTAGGACTCAGCCTCCGCTACACTCCACTGAGAAACAAACAACCCTGGTGGGCCTATCCAGGATCTACAGGGCGCGCTGTACACCCACATGAGTCCTAGCCTATTATCTTGTCTGGTTCTGTCCGCGTACCTCTTTTGTGGCTCTCCTCCCATTAGCATGGAAGGCAGCAACTCTAATTCGCTCTGACAATGCTGCTGGAGTCAGTTGGACTGCATAAAGGAAAGAGTCTGAGAGCAAAGGCACAAGGCCAAGGGACGGTAACATCTCGTAACCCGTGCGCACCACAATGGCCATTATGAACAATCACATTTCCTTTCAAGGAAAATTTACATGTCAATGCGACAACCGGATCATGCAATCCCCGATGACCTAGAGCTGCTGCTGAGTCATACATACATCAGATGTATGCTCTGCCAGCTGCCAGATAAAGGAAGTTAATTACGCACCACAGAATACAAATGCCATGATGAACAGTCACATACATACTCCTTCCTTTGAGGGAAGTTTTGCAAACCAAAGGCAACAATCGGATCTTCGCACCGTCACAAGTACTGTCACCTTTCAAAGGCTGCCTGTCCTACATCTGCACTGCGTTCTGTCAGGAAGCAATAACCGGAGCACATGCTGGACGTAATATGCTCTGGGACAGAGAGAGATAGCTTACAATGGTGAAGTCTCAGACTCATTCATGCACCAGATCTGGTGCGACAGCCAGTGACTGAGTTAGTGAGGGAGAGAACGAGCTCAATCACTTGCCGCTTAAGCGTTCCAAGACAGTACTACGACATGACACTGGCATAGCCCTCATACGCAACAGCAAAGGAAGAACATCAGCCGCACCTGGAGGGGCTATAGTGGTAACCCCGAGGGGAGAACGAGCTCAATCACTTGCCGCTTAAGCGTTCCAAGACAGTACTACGACATGACACTGGCATAGCCCTCATACGCAACAGCAAAGGAAGAACATCAGCCGCACCTGGAGGGGCTATAGTGGTAACCCCGAGGGGGGAGAGAAGAACCAACTTCTGCCCTAGCCCTTCACCTCCCAATCACCCTGGACATGACCATGCCGGACAGAAACCTCATGCCCGAGGATCCACCGGGGAAGTAGGATATCACGTAGTAGAGCAGGGCCAGCACCTGAGCCACCGCACAGATGACGGAAAGGGGGTAGCTATGCAGCACCATGGACACATACACTGTAGCAGCCATGCTGCCGAGCAAGGAACAGGTGGACGCCAGCCGCTCCGTGGAGACCATGTGCTGGATCTGCGCCTGCGGCCCCTTGAGCACGAAGAAGGATCCCATGATGAAGGCACAGCCGAAGCAGAAGCAGAGGGCGAACTTCTGAGGCGCCAGGGCCAGCACCGGCAGAAACACCGTCAGGGCCAGCATCATGAAGAAGACGCCGGTGCCTACCAGAAGGCCGAAGTACATGAGAGTCTTGGGAGAGGGCACGCTGCTGGCAGCAGTGGACACATTTCCGGGGAGCTCTCGCACGCCCTGCGACACCTTGTTGAACGCTCCCAGTAGGGTTTCGTTAGCGCTCTTGAGCAGCGGAGCGAACGATTCCTGCAAGCCACTCTCCAGATCCGTTCCTGTCCGTGCCGCCGGGGTGTCGTGAGACTGAGCTGCTGCATACGACTGCCAGTCCGCCAGCAAAGACGCTGGCTTGTCGGCCTGACCGCTCGGCCCTCCGGAGAACCACGCCTGCATGGTGCTGAGCATCACTTCCCGATCCGTTCCCTGCCGCTTGCGCACTCTTCACTTCAAGCCGCTCCGCGATCTGCACAAAGCACCAACTTGCTTCATATCGGAGCAAGGAAACTGCCTCGCGCAGCAGTCCAACTTCCGCGTGCTGAGCAACCCTTCACAATCACGCCCGCGCGATACATACGTATCTCCAGCTCAGAAATTTCCACGAGCCGCTAGAAGCAATGGTGGAGGTCACGAATGTTACGACGTTTACCCATTACCAACGCGGTGACGACCGCACCATTTTGAACCCCGGAATGCTCAGAGTTCGAGAAGCAATAGGTACTATAGAAGTGTTCACAACAAGAAAGTGATATTTTACAAAAGATAGATGAGTTGCCGAGGTGACAAGTCCCACAAGAGTGAACGTGAACGTCAAGACATTTCTTTTTCTACTTCTTCTCGATGTCTTCAACGGGCAGCTGACTGAGGATCAGAGATTCCGGCAGAGCAGTACAGGTTGGCCAGCTTTGATTTCCGACAGGGGTGCTTGGACAGTCTGACCAGCAAAGCTTAGAATCAGCAACAGAGTTGTGAAGACACAACAGGAGGTGATACATTAGGCTCACCTCATGAGCAGAGGCGTGATATACTTACATGAAAGCCATGCTTCGAGTACAAATTCTGGGCAGCCACATTTGTTGGCAGAACGTGGACGTAGATCTCACTCAAACCTGTCAGCGGACGCCAGCAAGGCATTGAGCATGGCACAGGAAGACTACTGGAAAGCTGTGGGAAGTGGTGACACTCACCCCACTCCTTGGCCACTTGGGCTGCAGCTTGCAGGAGCTTGGATGCTACTCCATTGCGCCGGGCAGTTTTTGAGACACACACATTAGAGATATATGCGTATCTGTGGAGCCCCAGCATTTCAGAAACTTGCAAAGCAGGCCCCTTGAGTCCCTGGGTTCATATGCCAGTCAGGTGTTTTGATGTTGAAATGGAACACGGTGTGAACGAGGGTGCTTCTGCCCATCCGCGTACCGTAAAACTCACCTCACCTGGCACAACTTGACGGCAGCTTATGTCGAGAGTGCCAATGACGGTGTCCACTATGGGGTCCACATGCCTCTGCAGGTCACTGACGTCGTTGCCCCTGTCCAAAACCTGCGGTTGGAGGCCCCTTTGTGGTCAGCAAACTGGTGCTTCTTCAGAAGGATCGGTGGCTGTCACCACCTTCCTTCACACCAAGATCCCTAAACGGGACTCAGCGGGGACTAGCCAGGACTTGCCTAACTTACAGCAATGAAGCAGATGCATTTGATGGACTGACCGACTCTTCCTGATAGGCGCCTCTTCAGGGCTCCAAACTCCTGCCCAAGCAGTCCATGCAAGGAATCAAGATCGGGTGCTCTGCCACAACCACAAGCTGCAGTGTCGCCAGTAAGCAACTAAGTTAACCTCACCTGCTCAGCAAATTTCCTCCTCTGACTTTCCATATACCTGTCAGGATGACAAGATTGTACGTTTAGCTGTGCTGACAAAGGCCACCTTGCTAGGAGCAACAGCAAAAAGTGTAGCAATGGAAGCAAGTAAACCAAAGGACACGTGCACACCGTCCATATGGATTATCTTCAAGGTAACCCTCTGCTCGCAGCCACGCTGCCGCCTACAAGCACATGGTACATGGTGTTAAAGAGGTGAGCTAATTATTTTTATAATAGGGAGCCCGATGCAAGAGGCACAAGACACACCCATAATTCCTCATCCAGCCTTGCTTCTCGTGTGGAATAAGCCTCCAGAAGCCTGGTGGGCCGCTGTACACAACTGGTTGCCATGTCCTCGAAGTTTTGGAGTCTTTCGGAAGGACAGGCAGGTTGGACTGATTTTGTTTCTCTGCAGGGTGCACGACCATGCTCTCCCCTTATGTTAAACCCATGTTTCATCCACACAGGAGCGTTACAACCAATGGCAGCCATGTTAAGCAGCCTGCAGCCATCACACAATCCACCAACCCCCGTGGTAAGGCCAGCCGCTCTTCGAACCAATCCCAACTGAGCTCAACAGACTAAGACAACAGAAACCTCACCAGCAAAGGCTCAGCTTGAAGCATCTAATGACGGCTACAATGTGCTGCCGCCACAATTAGACAGAACATACACTTGGGGAAGCAGCAAAACTCCAGAGCTAAGCTCCAGTGCCACGGAAAAGGCGAATGTCCTACCTCCAACACTTCCGGAATCACACGGATGACGCAACAATCGAGGACAGCTGCTCCCGAAGAACGCGAGAACCAACGCAGCCTCCACCGATCAAAACAGGCTCAATCTAGCGGTGGAGAGGCAGCAAAGCGTCGGAACAGCACGATGCGTGAGAGCGGAAGCGCGCATTGCGCAAGAGGTGAAGATAGAAGAGGAAGCTGCATCCCGACTCCCAGTCCTCCCGACGTTGATCATCACCTGAGAAGGAGACGGTGCCACACAGAGGTAGCAGAGACCGTCTCGATTCCGCCACCTTCCGGGACGCAAGCCGGTTTGGTGCCCACAGTCCCACAGTCCCACAGGAGTGGATTCGTGTGCACCACGGAATTTGTGTTCAACGCCCAGCCGCCCTGTGCAGCGCACATTCTCGAACCGGGAAACTGCTAAAAACCGAAAGGAAACCGTCCATCCTTGCCACTTGAGCATCAATTTACTGAAACAGTTTTCATAAAACAGTCTATCTAGATAGACCCTACAGATACCATACTATGGCGGCGGGGACCACTTGAGCGTCTTCCACTTGTCTGCCCCTACTTCCGAATGGAGCCCCAGTTTCTTCGCGCCGGCACCTGCCAAACATTGTACCCTTCGTTATCAGAGTAGTCTTCGTGTGGAAGATGCCGCTAGCGCTGAGGTGGATCGGATGAGACTTGATACCTTAGACACGGCGGGCGCGGCGTCCTCGTCTACATCGTCGTCGATGTAGCTGCTCCGCGCTGCGGCTGTCATTCTTCCTCTCTTGGCTGGAGTTGAAGCTGATGATCCCCGGCCTCTGCCTCTAGCCGGCGCCGCTCTCTTCTTCCCCCTCGCAGCCTTAGGGCTTTCCGCTATCTCCTGAAGATGTCACACCAGCACAGTGTCAGCAGTGAACAGGATATGGATCATCCTGACTCACCAAATGCACGTACTTCCTCGCTGTCCTCCACTTGCACGACATCCTTCAGGGCCTCGTCGTCGTCGCTGGCAGCTGCGTCCCCATGCTCCTCGTCGCTCAGGTCCTGCATTGCTGATCTAGCTGCGGCAGAGGCAGCCCTGGTCCGGAACAGAGACGGTACAGAGTGCATCAGCAGCTTGCTTCCGTGCTCACAATGTAATCTCGTGACCAGTTAACTACCTTTGGGAAGAGCGAGTTCGGGGAGCGAAGTCCAGAGTTGTCTGCTTTGAGGCTCGTCCTCCTCGTCCCCTGCCTCGGGGAGTCGCAGCAGCTCCCCTTGCTGACGGCCTTCTGCCCCTGCCTGATGGCGCCGGGGTTGGATCTGCTCCGAAGTCGTCATCGTCGTCTTCTGCAGTTAGTTGTGAGCTTCTTGCAGATCTGCCTCGGCTTGATCCTGTCTGCTTGCCAGACAATCAGGTCAGGCAAGTAACAAGAGCTGACACAAATTGAAGGCTGTTTCCCGCTGAACTGCTACCTGTCGGCCAGCTGATGCTTCAGTGCGCCCTGAAGAAGATGGTCCGGTGCCTGAAGTTTTCCTAGCTTCTCGATCGGCTTCCCGACGCTGAACCCTCACATATACAGAGGAGCTTCCGTTTGAGACCACACCAATATTTCGTTTCAAAATAATTGAAAACGCAAATGCATAACTTACCGCCATATGCTCACTGATTTTGGCAACAAGATTTGGTTCCTCAAGAAGATCCTGCGATTCCTCTTCAACAAGCTTGGTCTGCACAACCGACAGGACAGTGCCAGCTGTTGGATGTTTCCTGACCAGTGCACTAAAAGCAATAAGAGTACCAAATTTCACACTACAAAGCGAACACTTGCGCACCCGAGTGTCTTCAAGAGTTTGCTGGACACAAGAAACGAATGCCTGCTTGTCATCTTTGTTGACAAAATCATGCAGTGCCATAGCAAGATCATTCACTGGAAGAATCTCCATCTTCTGCAACAGTTTAACCAGGCTACAAGCCACCAACATGAGAAAAAAGGCGGAAGCAATGCTCAGAGAGAGAGAGAAAAACAGTGCGATTCGTTAGTCTCGGCATAAAATGTGAACGTCATGTTCAACAAATTACTTACCAAATTGCTCTCAGCCAACAAAGCTTCAATATTTTGCTGGTTCAATTCCTCTGGAGGCAGCATCTCCGTATCTTGCTTTTCTGTGGCACCCAATCATATACGGCAGACTGTTACCTTGGACAGCTACGAAGGCTGGTTTCTGAAACACTATCTGCCCTGAAGCCTACATCTTCAGCTGAGGTCATTGTCTAGACATCGAGGCTGATACCTTTAAGTTAACCAAAAAAGCACCAGACCAGATCACGGAATAAAAGGAAAAGGCCCTACCTTCGGCAGTTTGGCGTTTCTTTGCTTGTTTTGTAAACAACAGAATATCATGCGGATTCGCAACCTGTTTCCATAATGCAAATATCCGGCATCAGCCCATCTTTTGATTACTGCAAGAACACAGCATGTAAGAAGGAACATACCTTACCCACAAACTTTTGGCCAAATCTTTGGGGATTTATTGTTGAAAATCCTGTATAGTCTACCTGCAAGGAGAGAGAGGGGCACAGCTTTAAGACCATTACGGGCATTTAATTTTCTCAACCAGACTCGATGAATAAAGCAGGAGAACAAAAAGCAATCCTGCCTTGATTCGTACGAGTGGCATCGTTAGCTCTGTCTTCACAACCTTCGCACTGGCCCGAGCTATTGATTCTTGAACCTGGTATACCACAAGAAGTCTTACATTTGATACGAACAAATTCCCTAAACTACCACAAGAGAACGATGGGGGCTTCACTGTATAGCAGCTCACCACTTTCCCGAGAAATTCAGCAACTTGGACAGGATCATTTGGATCAAGATCTGGATCATCCTTCAATGACACCTGCTCCAAAGCCGATCGCCTGGACACTCAGCAAGCAGATACCAAAGAGAAAAGACAGCTGTTACTCTTGCAGAAGTAGCCCAATAGCAGTTCGCCTTACCTCTGTAAACTCAAAAGGTCTAACTGATTGCAATGGAATCTTAGTGGGTCGATATTGATTCCCCTGCACAGAAAGGGAACTGTGAAAATCCGTTTCTGCATCTTCTATGGACTGATAGTCGTACTTAACATGGCTGGTGCAGACACTCTCATCAGCCAGGACACACCTTTATTTCTACAAGCAGAACATGCTTTGGTTTGGCTTCACCATCCGTTAATGCTGTTGCAACAGATGAGCCGGGCTGCGTGATGTGGAAACCCATACCAGCAACTTCCTGCAAGAAGCTCTGTTACACTTATGTCTACATCAATCCTGTAACCAAGGAGTTCGGAAAATGCAAGAAGCATTACCTGCGGTTCTACAAGGCACTCATGCTCATGACCCCAAATCACGAAGTCCAAGAATCCCGCAAGGAAACTCTCATTGATGGCATTTTTTGGGTTACTTTTTACCCTGCAAGCCACAGATGAGCACCCTAACCAAGACGTCACAGTTCATGTAGGACAGCCACACATAAAAGGGAACGACTGTAAGTGTTCCAGAATACCTGTTTTGATGCAGAACAAAAATATTGAACCAGTCCGAGTCCTCTTGCTTTTCTGGACGAATCCACTCAACTGCATGAGGTGTCTGGGCAACAAAGGAGTACTTAGCAATGAGCTGAAAAACGGTTCACAATGTTCCTGGAAACAATGATGTGGAGTACACACCTGAAACATGCGGTTCAGTCGCTCATCTCGAATATTTCCAAGCCCATAGAGTGCAACATTTGTAGCTCCCTGACAGCAACGACCCAGAAGCAGCCACATGAGTTGTCCAAAGCATCAAAGACACAGAACCCATCTCACAAGTCCTTCATATGAGGTAAGCGAGCAACCTTGCGTATGAGGATAGGATGAAGAGTGATTTGACCGACGCCAGACCCACTAAGTCCGACTTTTCCAAAGTAGTTAAGAAGATTCGATGCAGATAGAATGTCGAGAGACGAAAGGTTGTCCTGCAGTAAGGACCCGGATGCACAGTCAGAATTGCAGGACGAAGTTTGTTTAGGCCCTGCTGATCTCCGGGCAAACGTACCACTCCTGCAGGATCATCATGATTTCCGTGAATGATAAATACAGGGAGGCCGACTTTAAAGTTGGGGTCCTCATAGTTCACGTGGCCAAACCTGCAGAACAAAACCCACATCAGCTGAAGGCATTCTACAGCTTGCAACCTCAGTGACGATGTCATTTGCCACGTCCGTTCTCGAGCGAGAAAGTCATTACTTGTTAGGAAAGTTCACACTTTGATCACTGACAATCTCAAATTGCACTGGCCGGTCACTAAGGCAGTATCGCCGCAGAATTTCAATTGTCCTGACCAAAGTCGAACGCGAAGGCTTGTTCTCATGAAACAAATCCCCACCAAAGAGCACGAAATCCACCTGTTCACAGATTGGCAGCCAACAGCGGTTTAGTACCGCTCCTGAAAAACTTGGAAGTGCCAGCTGCAGCCATCGTCTATCACCCCTGATTACCTGTTGCTCAACAGCTATCGCACAAATCTCATCAAACGCATTGAATGAATCGCTCCCCCGGATCTCGTCTTTCTCCATAAATCCAAGGTGCGTATCCGTGGCAATCAGCACGCGCAAAGTGTCGGGGTCGGCATCTTCTCTGCAAACCCAAACCACCCACAATCACGTCTAGGCTCCTTCACCCGCTCCTAGAAGGGGCAAACAGGTGCACTTACATCGTCATGCTGCCAGACCGTAGAATTCCACCGATCCTCTCCACCAACTGGAGCGTCCTCAGAAATCGAAAGACGGTGTGGCGGGACGGAGCTTAAACCCTAAACCCTCTAAGCAAGCTTCATGATTTCCGGACTTGGAGAACCGGTGGTTGATCCTCGAGAATCGGGATACCCACCTGCCAGTTCATCTCATCTGTTGGATGAAATGGGTCCCTGCGAGATCCTACATAACTGCCTCGCTGCGAGATGGCCGTTTGCCGGGGCGTGGGGTCCGTGGCCTCTATGCCAGACCAACCTGAGGCTCAGCTCGCGCACGGTACGGAGGAGCCCATCTGCAGCTGCGCGATGCCTCGGGCCGCAGCCTGGGATAATGCTTAGCGGTGAGCAGCCTCCTGGGGTGCTCAGGTTCGCAATGCCTGCGCCTGCAGTGTGCTGGAGAGCTTGGGTCCGCCATTGCCTTTGCTGCTCCCGCTGCCATGCGTCGAAATGCTGGTAGGCAGACGGGGGAGGAGGCGCTGATTGTGGAGCCATGGAGCAGGTTCCCTGCACCTGTCCCCATTCCTGCTCCGCTCGCATGCCGGGAGCCGTTCTGTCGACTGTGCAGCTCCCGGTGGCTCCATGGCGGACGCGCTTTCGCAGGCTGCATGGGACGCGAGGGAAGGAAGGGAATTTGGACAGTGGGAAGGGAGTGAAGGTGTCCTGCTTTCCCAGGTCGGTTCTGCTCGGTCAGGCCACATGCTTCACGCGTCTGGCTTCTGGGAGCTTCAACGACTGTCATGGTCATGGAAGAGCGTTGCCTGTGCACTCCGGGATTACGGAGAAGTTGGGTTTGGTTCAGCTGCCCGCGCGGAAATGGAATTACAGCTTGTCCAGAGGCTCGTCCTTGAGCAATGCGGTGTCGAGCGGGTCTCGGATGGGGCAGATGCTGCTTTCTCCGGGAGAGGTTGCTCAGCCGGACCATCTGGTGAACATCGAGGACATTCTGGGTGCTCTGAAGGAGACAGGTAATGCGCGGGAATTGGAGGATGTTATGGTGGAGTGGAAGGGGAGAATCTCGTACAGACTTATGATGTCTTTGCTGAGCAAGGAGAGTGATTGGCAGCGGTCGCTTGCTCTGCATGACTGGATGATGGAGAAGGGGGACGTTCGTCCGTCCATTTATGCTTACAACATTGTGTTGAGGAACGTGCTCAGGGCCGGGCAGTGGGCACTGGGGGAGGGCCTGGTGGCTGAGATGACCAGAAGAGGTGTCACGCCGGACAAGTTTACCTATGCAACTATCATCAGCGCTTTTGGGAAGGCTGGCAAGTTTGAGTCTGCTATGGGTTGGTTCCACGTGATGCAGGAAAAGGGTGTTCCACCAGACCTGGTGATATTTAGTACTCTCATCGATCTGGCGGGGAGATTGAAAGATTACATCAGGGCTGTTTCGCTTTTCTCCAAGTTGAAGGCCTCTGGGATCAAACCCGATAGGGTAGTGTTCAACACGATGATTAACATGTTTGGCAAGGCAAACTTGTTCAGAGAGGCTGAGGGGTTGCTGGCGGAAATGAGGGCTGTGGGTCTCTCCCCGGACACGGTGAGCTACAGCACTCTGATTGATGCGTACGCAGAGTCTGACAAGCTGTTTGAGGCTCAGGAGGTTTTCCGAGAAATGAAGGCCAAAGGGTGTTCCCTGGACCTGAAAACCTGCAATTTGATGATTGATATCTTTGGGAGATTGGGACTGCTACGAGAGGCCGAGGATCTGTTTTGGGGTTTGACGGATAAGGGCTTGTTTCCCAATGTTGTCACCTTCAACATAATGATCAAGGTGTACACGGAGTTCCAAGCCTTCTCAGATGCCATCTACCTGTTCCGGTTGATGCAAAAGAAGGATGTTCGTCCTACGGTCATTACGTACAACACAATGATCAGGCTATATGGTATAACACATGAGCATGAGAAGGCTTCGAAATTGATAATCGAAATGGAGGAGCGTGGAATTGCTCCAGATGCTGTGACTTATTCGACATTGATATCCATATATGGGAAAGCAGGAAAGTTTCAGAAAGCAGCAAACCTATTCCAAGCGCTACGAGCAAAGGGCTTTCCGATGGACGAGATTCTGTATCAGTCCATGGTGGTTGTGTATGAAAAAGCTGGTCTGATGGCGCATGCCAAGCGGCTGTTACACGAGCTCAAGCTGCCTAGCAGCGCATCACGAGACACAGCAATTAATGTCCTTGCCAAGGCTGGTAAGACAGAGGAAGCGGCACGACTGTTCTGGAGAGCTGATGCAGCTGGAGAGGTCAAAGATGCATCAGTATATAAAGCTATGATTGCTCTGTTTGTTAGGGCCAAAAGGGGCACACATGCCATCAAAGTCTACGACAGGATGAAGGAGAAAAGGCTTCTTCCAGACTCTGAGACATGTCTCCTTCTCTTGACAGCCTATGGTCAACTTCGGCTTTTGGCTGAAGCTGAGAAGTTCTACCTGGACTTACAGAACGAGGGAGTAATCTTCTACGATGAAGTGCATTGGAAGATGATGCGAATGTATGGAAGTGCCGGTGAGATCGAGGCTGCTGAGAGAACCTTCGAGAAGCTGAAAATTCAGGGGGGTGTCTCCGAGAAGGACCTGTATTTAGCGATGGTCAGTGTGTACGAGAAAGCCAGCAGACTCAATGATGCATCCAGGGTCTTTCAAGAGATGAAGTGCCGCATTGGCAGCTAGCTTGTGCAAGTCTTCCAAAATGGTATTTTCCATCTGTAGCATGACAACCTGAAGTATGATGAGACAACTGGGCTTTCTGCCGGCAGCATGGATCAAAAGACGGAGCATGTACATAATTGTGATCTTGGTCAAGTGGACAGCACATCAGAGAGCCTCAAAACTTTTGCGTGGACTCCGCCATTACTTCTGAGGCCGAAGAGTAGGTTCACAGCACTTACAATGAAATTTCCCCGAGGTTTGAACCTCCCTCATTTTCTCGTTAGATTTTTGTTTGCGCACCCAGCTCCTTGTACAGCTTTGCTATTCCAGTGTAGTAATGGTGCACGTTTCTGAAACAATGATGTGGTTATGGTACAGGTGCTCTGGCCTCTGACTACAAGGGAAGGTTGCAGTTCGACTACAACTGAAGAGGTCCTTCCTGCCTGCGGCTTATTGGAGGAAGTTTGGTTTACATGCAACCATATGCAGGCTACTGTTTAACACTCTGTTCTCCACATGGTTGGTGGTGGAGCCCAAAATTCTTCACTTCAAATACCATAAAATGACGTGCCACTTTGTCTATAATGTGGGGAACTAAACTGGACGTTGAGGATGGACAAGGGTGTGGCTTAAGTACTGGAAGGGCGTGTAAAAACACTTACTACAAGCACGGCCATCAGCCCCTCCAGCCCCTCTACCGAAATTGCAGTTTAACAGACTGCTGCTTATCCGCGTTTGGTGGACCTTTCGTCAACCAGGGCCATGCGGCCCCTGGAGTAATCGAAAACCATAAGAAAGTTTCGTAGTATCCTCCCACCGAGCATGCCAGCGCAGTACTGCGAGCATACAAACAATTTCTCCTTTTCATCAATGGCATAGGTCGTCACTTTTCTGAAAGTGTGGCCTGCCAACTCCAGAACCTCTACCTCTGCAACAGGGACCTGCAAATCAACCCGGCAATTAGGGGCACGTGATCTGCAGATTCTGGATCCAAAGGCTAATACAAGGAGGAAATATGAGGGATACCTGCATGCCTACTGCATTAATCCCCTTGATCTGAATGACACCTGTCTTTCTTAAGTCGAATTGTTTGGCAGCTTCGCTGTAAAGCATCAAATCAGTCCCCCCTGCGCCTGTATCTATGAGCAACAGTACTTCTTGACCGTTGATCCTGGCAGCTGCATGAGGTACGCCCTCAATCAGAAACAATTTCTGCATACACAGATGAGAGGCTTGTAACGTTTCAGTGGTTACGTGTGGCTTCTGCAAAAGATAGGCATCCTATCCAGAAGTCCAAAAATGCTTGCCTCAGAAAGAGACCTGCCAGTGTAACTTTTGTCTGCCTGGTGAAGCTTCGTACTCCAATGGGTCAAACAACGATAATGTACGATTCTTAACCGACATCTCAACGATGCATCCCAGGAATATCTCGTAACCACATATCCCCACCACTCCCGGTACTAGTTCGTCTATCGGAAGCTTCAATTACAGTAACAGAGACAATTGTCAGCACATCGTAAATGTTCTGTATTAGCCATTAGATTTGCTTGATGCATAACGACGAGACAAGAAACATGGACGATGATCCAAAGTCTCACTGCGGGTAAATATTTTGCATACGAAACATACACTCGAGCACAAATATACCTCCAGAAAAGCAGGATCCGTCATACTGAAGGGTCCAAGCTTGAATGTTTTTCCACGAGCATATTGACTTTTACCCTGTGCAACGAAGACTCCAGTTATGCTTGCACGATGTCTCAAAAGACACACTATGCAGATCCAGCAATCTCAAGCTCACCGCCCCAGACACACCACTGACATACACCTCGCCAAATCTGGCCATATTTAATTCCTCTGCCTGGCAAGAGTGAACACAACAGGAAGTTAGCACAGAATTGCAGTCAGAACCCGGCAACCATGAGAAGAAATATAGGAAGTTCACATTGATGACAACCTTTCTTGAAGAGATGGCCAGGTTACTCGCCCCAGTATCCACGATGAATGACCTGTACGAAAAAGGCGTTCATACGCTCAGCATTAAGAAGGTTATGTACACCATGAAGCAGAAAAGTTGCATCCACAGCAACAACGTACCCAATCGACTTCCCATCAACCAAAGGTTGCACAAGGAAGTGGCCAGAGTCAGCACTTCTCATCTG
Source organism: Anthoceros angustus (assembly GCA_010909165.1). Lineage (NCBI taxonomy): Eukaryota > Viridiplantae > Streptophyta > Anthocerotopsida > Anthocerotales > Anthocerotaceae > Anthoceros > Anthoceros angustus. Next base: position 747,146 of record VJWM01000016.1, read on the forward strand.
CGCCAACAGTAAGGTTAGGACAAAGCTACGTCTCATGGAAAGTTCAGCTGATGAAAGGAAGAAAAGGAGCTCAAGATTACCCGGATGGAACTGGAGCAAGAGCTATCTATCCCAGAACACGGATATCGCAGGTTGTATCGTGGAACCACCAAGGACGCAGGGTATGAATACATAAATCCAGTTTTTGCAAAGCTCTTTCCCTTTACCGCTTCAACCTTTTCTACGTCGAACGTTTCTTCTCTTCCGGCAGGTGGAAAATGTATGCCCGAGGTTGGAAGTTTGCAGCTGCGATCTGGCTGCATATTGGATAGAACTCAGTCCTTTCAATAGTACCACTGCAGAAAATGATTAGCAGAACCACAGAGAAGGTCATCACAATATGGTCCAACAATCTACTGTCCAGACAAAGAACAGTCTCATGGACACACCAAAATGTTTTTCCATGCCGAGAAACTCCACCTTTCACTCCCTCCAAACGCTTGCAATGTCATTCGTGCAGGCAACCAGCTGCCCTTGTCAATGACCATCAGTACAACCACCTACAAAAATGTCCCAGAGCGGATCCTCAAGAAGAGAGATTAAGCATTCCTCGAGTTCCAATGCCTGGAACTCTGGTTCAGCGATGAAAATATCACGGTAACCATACCTTCTTATTTTTCATCCTCAGCGACAGCACCAACTCTGAGTCTACCGCATTGACTGATTCTCCTGACACCAGTTGAATATCCAATCGCCTTCGAGCATCCTCTGTTACCCAGTAACCCATCCGACTCCATGAAACTAGCAGGCAAACCTTTCATACACAAAGAACACCAGTGATCCGTTTACCGTAGTTGAAAGGGAACCCAAACCATAGGACTTTCGTGTTCAGACCACTTGTGTCTCAGCATGAGGCTTAACGCATTCAAAGGAAACTGTTGAGCCTAACCTCATGCCCGTCAAGTTCCTGTTTCTGCACTCGACCGCCTGCATCAGCATACCAGGCCTGAATGCCATCGTATGCCCACTCATGCGTAAAATCTTCGCTCTCAAACTTTTCATGAAATCTGCCATCCATGCACCAGGTCATGGTCCAAGCACCTTCCATTCCCCAGGTCAATTGCTTTCCTGTCAAAACGAAGGCCAGACACTTGAGCACAGATGTCCAGGAGATACCGTCGTGCTGGAAATGACAGAGCAACCACATCAAAGTTATGAGACCTGTCAGAATCATGTGATCGTCGGAGCCGTAGTCCTGTATGCCCATTGCTGCAGCAATTAGTTGAAGGTATTTCTGTACAGCAACGTCTGCACTTTCTGCTTGAGGAGTCGAAACAGAATACAACTGACTAGATTGACGTGGTCGGAGATCCCTCCTCGAAAGTGTTGTTCCTGCTCTCAGAGCATTTCGGGACCAGAAAGCCCTGCTACACAACTGGGAGGTGCTGCATAAAGACAGATTGACGTGCAGGTTTCTTGAACGATGTTTCCTTCCCCAGTTTCTCAGATTCAAAAAATACTTCTGCAAAGAGGCAGGCGCAGCACCGCACCCAGTCCTCAGCTTCAAGCCATCCTCATGCTGCCCTTGAACAGCTGGCAGCGCCCTCTCTTGCTGCGCCACCGCCCTCTTGGCAGCCCATCCAGTTCCATCAAGCAGACCAGGAGGAGCTGAAAGATGCCACTGAATGGCACTACAGCTGGCTCCCGAAGCCATTGATCCGCTGGGGAGACCCACAGCAATGTGCAGAGCTACGAGGCTCGGAAACGTACGATCCTAAGTCTGGGCTTGAGGAGATTCAAACATGGATACACGAACCCAGCAGGATCCGATGCATCGTTCAACGCCATCCTCCTTATCCATGGCTAGATCATTCACTTCTGATCAACTGAAACTTACAAACAGTATGGATAGCAATGCCACAGGAAAGGGAACGGGTAACCCAAGAATTGTATATGACATTTGACCCGGTTAGCCAACAGAACAAAACTAACCCTAGACCAAATGCCCTTCCTGTTCTCCTCTTGGCCTTCCGATTCTGGGCACCGTCCGAGCAGCAGTGTGCTGAGCGTTCACTCTGGGTATCGTATTCGAAGTTCGTGATGGACCAGAAGCCTAGAACCCCCGCCTCGGGGGCAGACCCGGACAATTGCACAGAAGTGGACCAAAAGATTGAGATGAAGCTCACACAGCTGCATCGTCTCATGCACCATTTTTCAGCGCAATCTACTTCCAACTTGTACCCTGATTTGCCTTATCAGGTTGATCATCATTTGCCGCGCAGGAGGGCAGTAATTCCCCAGTGATGACACGTCCGTCCTTTTTCAAGTATTGGGAAGGCTAGCAAGAGGTCTATGGATGCAGTATGGTCTTGCCGGAATAGCACTTGTACTGGACCGATATGTGAAAATCCACACTTTCCGCTGAGGAGCACAAATCAGCGCCTCGGTAGCTTGGGCACAACTAGCTGCCCTTGTCCAATTTCACAGAACATTCTACACATGCCACATCCACCACTACGTGTACTCTTCCGAGGGACCTCAGTACTTTCTTGTGTGACAGAACATTCTGGTGAAAAATGATGGAGAGATAGAAATGATTCTGAAGGAGACAGCTGGAAAGATTAAATCCTTCAAGGAGGCTACCATTGCCAAGCGTGTGGAGACATCCAACAGAGAGGCACTTGAGGTGATTGGCATTTTGTCATGCTTTCGGTGCTCGCCTTCCAACTTAATGACGAGGTGAAGAAGACTTCCGCTGATACACTAAATTGGTGTCTAGGCCCTCTCGAAGCAACATGAAGCTATTCAAAAAGCCTGCCTCCTTGAGTTCCAAAATTTTAAACTGGTGCAAATTCTGGCATTATCTGATTGCTCTCTAGCCCTTGCACGTTCAAGTCAATTTCCAGTGACTTGAGCTGATTCATGGAATGCCTGCCTCAAAGCAGAAAGCAGACGAGCGGGAAAGGGAATTGTTACTGGCCGCGAAAGAACGAGATAAGCAATTCGAGGTTTTCAGAAAGAAACTGGAGAGGGATATTGAAGACAGGGAGAGAAAGCTTGGCGATCGCGCCAAAGACAGAGAAGAAGAACTACTGAAGGCATCGAAGGAAAAAGAACAAAAAATTCAAGAAGCTGCTGACAGGCAGCTTGAATCTCTCCGGAGGTTCCTTTCTTCCACCTGCTTATCGATTGATCATGCCACTGTTTTCTGTATTTGAAATTTCCTTCATTCCGTCCTCTCTAATGATGGCTTACTCTCTTCCCGACGTCAGGGAAATGGATGAGATTAAACGATTACTTGCTGAGAAGTCAGAAAGGCTAAAGCAAGCCACGAATCTAGCAGAACAATACGTGAAAGTAGGTTTCCTCTCTAAAACATAAGACGTTTGAGATTGTGCGTAAATGTAACAGGTACCAGTCATTGCACGCTGTTCTCTACGTGCAATAGGAGTGCCCATTCTCTCTCTGCTTGCTGTGCCCCAGGCTGTTTTTTCTTTTCCCTCCTAGTCATTAGTCGGGTAGCAGCGAACATCACATGAGAACCATTTGTTGTCTAATGCCTTTAGGATTGCTGCTTGCATGGGTTGATCCATGCAGGATCTTGGAGAGTCAAAGAGGCTGAAACGGCAGGAGGTCAGGCCTTCAACGTCTTCCTGCCAGCATTTCATCTTGAAGAGATTGACTGTCCTTCTTTCACAACGCACTAACATACACTAGGATGCTGGATGTGCAGACGGAACCAGTGTCACGACACCGCCTTAGGTGTGAGCCCGTAGACGTGCGACCCAGAACACTGGCCATACCAGATAGTAAGCAGAAGCCTCAGCAAGAACAAGAACCCGAACCCAAACGAGCCAGTACGCCAAAGCCTGTGCGGGCATCAACACCGCAAAGGCCGCCAACACCCCAGCGAGCAGTGACACCGAAGCCGCCGTTTATTATGAAAGGACTTCAATCCCCTTCTAAGGATGAGCGTCTGCTGCATTCCAAAGCATATCAGGTGCGGTTCTTTAAGAAACCCATGTCTGCGTCTCAAACATCCTGCTGACCTGAGTCAACCAGTAGTCCATGAAGCTTGAAGCACGTAACGGTACCTTTTGCCAGGTGGGGATTAGGACATGGAGACTTTAGTGACAGTGTTGGTGCTTCCTGCAGGATAGCAAGCTCCGAATCAATGACGAGATCAAACGCATGAAGGTAACAACTCTCAAAGGGACTTCCGTGCTCTTGCTGTCCTTTCCTTCAGCAGGGACGCTAACCCAAGTCTCATGTTTTGTAGTGGCTGATGCGCGACAGAGACTCAGTACACGGCAAGCATTCCTCTTTGGAGGTTAGAGGCTATTGAAATTTGCAGGAGGTCAGGCCCCGTCGGCTTCGACTCTCGGGGAGACCAGTTTGTCACCCCTTTAACGAAGTGAGACCTCCACTGTCGAATTTGAACGATGCAGAGCCACCTGTCCCAGGAGGTTTTGTTTTTCACTTTGTCCCCTTGCTCTCGTAGGTACGTACCTACACACGCCACAGAAAAATTAATCACAAGCTTGTTCCACAACATCCCGCCCTCTTCGAAAAGATAGCTGGTACAGGTTTGATGGACGTACAGAAATACACGCAGCAATCAGCCGGGTCTTGGCTAACCTCGAATTGAATAATTTGTACAGACTATACGGCCCAGGTCTGTCCCAGGGTCAAATTTGACAAATAAATTATGCATCACTATATCTGCTGCTTCTACATTCCCATCATCCTGGCGGAGGGGCTGCGTCAGCCACCATAAAGGAGAGAAGTCTGCTCAGCTTTTGAGCTATATCACAATGGAAGGGCAAAGGTGATCGTCGCTTCAGAAACATCGGACTAGCACTTAACCATGACAATGCCTGCAATTGAGGGGCGACCACTTCCAATACTTTCCTTGCCTCAAGTAAGGTATCTTTACCATCTGTAGGACAAGACTTGTTATTCCTTCTGCTTGAGGTTCCTTCCGACATCAAACCACTCCTTGCTGTAAGATCCTGTTGCATAGCACCAATGCTTGATATACTGAATGAGGCTATCAATCCTACGAAGAGAGTAGAAGGCCAATCTCCCATTCCTAGAGTTGACGGTTGGGGAGTAACCACAAAAGCTGAAGCCAACGGCTGAGCCATTCTGTTGTTTTGAACCACAAGCTGTCCAAGAGGTGGGACATCGCCAACCACTCCTGGTAAGAGAGACGTAGAAGACAAGAATCGGATACTATGCGTCGGCACAAAGAGCATTGCTGCCTTATGTGCTGCTAGGGATGTTACGGGCTGGATACCAACAGTAGGAGGTGGCCCTGCACCACAAATTACACATGTTATGTTGTAGGGATCTACACAGGCCCGAATTTGGAATAAGTTCACTGCCAGGGAATGAACCAAACCTGCAGATGGTTGAAACTCGCTGCAGCACATAACTTGTAAGCTGTGTTCAACACGTACAGAAACTAGGCTGATGCTTTGAACACAATGCAACGCTCCCCTGACTGCTTCAAAATTGAACTGTGGTGGTAGATTTGGCTTCTTGGCGTTCAGATCACTCATCCCGAAATTGGAGGAATTTTTCCTCAGCATAGAAATACTGGGTGATGCTGGGCTGGCCGCTGATCCCAATACCCTATCCGATGAATAATTTACATCTTCAGGGCCAGACTGCCTGATCTGGAGATCCCAATTCTTACCAACCATCCCAACACCAACTAGCACCCGTTGCCAATCTGCAAGGACCCGTCACAGTTTACACACCAAATGAGGCATCGACTACTGGAAGGCAGCAAGAGAACCAACACCAATCTGAATGACACATACCATGGTTCTCCACCTCAGAAAACCCTCCAAGCCGAGAAATTATGACATTTCTACACTTCTTGCTTCCAGCATCAACTGCAGACTGCAACAGAAGGAGACCTTGATGCAGTATTTCCGAGAAAATTACTTGAAGTGAGGTTCCTCCTACTCCAGCTATGGGCCACACGTGAATATCTAATAGCTCACCGCGCGCATCTGTCCATACAGAGACTAACCATTGCCAGTCTTCAGCCCATACATAACAACAATGAAGATCAGGCCCGGCCACTAATAAATCTGTCTCTGACACTTCACATGGGATGTTTGTGCCAGGTTCAGACATACTGGCGGCCAGTAGTTGACTTGGGCCAGTAATACTTTTCTCATTTGCATCTTTTACTACCAGCCGATTAGACTGCAAGTCAAAATTCGTCTCGCTGGCAGTATCCGCAAGGACAAAAACAGGCTCATACACATAGCGAGGATACCAACTGCTCCCCGTATGGACAGTGGCTAAAAATGTTTCATTGCCAGAGTCTCCTCTTGAAGATTGCCATGGACTTTCCCAACTTCGGAGCAGGGAATTATCAAGAGCAAGATCTCTTGAAATGCTGGTTCTGTTTGTGTTGCAATCCTTCCACATCCCAGGCATAGTTGCACCAGGCTGCATAACAACCGAACTCCCTGATCGGATCCTGGAAGCAGCACTGAGAGCCGGTTCAGATACAGCACATCGTCGAGGTAAACGTCGAGCTTTATTGTAAACTTCAAACGCAATGTCCTTGAGGATCTCTGGATTGCAGGAAACATGTCCACTGATCTTCAGAAGGACTTCTGCTGTTACCACTTGTAAAGCAAATCGACTTATTGAACATGCAACTATTGGTGAAGCCGCTGCCTCTTCAATTGGCACAGTTGAACCTTGCCCACCCCCAGCTGTGCCTTTATCACCACCTTCAGAAATTCTAATAGAGGACCCAATAACCTGGCAGCTATCTACAATCATCTGAAGTACATCCACAGGCTCCGACGTTGGGCAAACCACATACACAACCTGCACAGATCCATTCAGTCAGCGATGCACACAACCAACAATCAGATTGCAAAGAAGTAGGAAAGGAACTCTTGAGACCATACAGTGGAAGGGCTCGTTTCTGGATCTCTTTGTGAGGCAGAGGTATTCACTGCTACAGGTATGCTTTTGCACACATCTCGAAATGCTTTTCGAAATTCCAACATATTCCACCACTTGTCCATACATGCAACATAATCACCAGGAAGGCTCAACGGGTTCTGAACTCCTTTTGCAATGCCAGGCACATCAACCACCCTGAAACCTGCTGGCATCTTCCCCATACTTGCCGGACTAGATCCCCCACCAGCTGGAAGGTGTGACCCAAGCCCGCAGATTTCATACACTGCAACATACAATTGATATTAAGAACAGGCGACTGGTGCTTACAAAAATGATACAGCTTCGATCCGGACTTGATCTCTGACCTGAACTCAGCTGACTGAAAAAGAAACCTGCTGCTGAAAGGAGAGAATCCAATCCCAGGCACACCACGTGATAGAGAACCTAGAACGACAAAATCAGCGTCAATCGACACCTTCAACTAAGAATCTTCTCAGTAAATCAATACCTCTATACACTCGGTGAACTCACAGGTTTGGGGAGTGCGAAGGGCTCAAAAGGTGCCTTTTCCCAATGACGCAACATAGCAAAATTTGTTTTAAGCCAATCATCCTGATACCTGGAAAAAAATGAAGGTTCATCATGTGCCAGGAAGAATGAAGGTTTTTACACAGCAGGGCTCAAATGTTACTCCACATGTGAACAGTACTGCAAAAAGCCAACACGTTTTCCACCTTCTTACTCGGTCCACGGACTAGACTGTCAAGCTATGCAACAACTAGTCATAGTAATTACAACTTACCCCACAACAACCCCAGGAAGAGAGATTGCACGAACACTTGGGTCATAATTTCTACTGGATCCCAGGACCTGGAGGCTTGAATCTTCCCCAGAGCGCCTGTGACAACCATCATCAATCCTTGAGTGAGAGGAAAAGGAAGAGTTTCCTTTTACTGATCCTGGAGGTCCACAAATGTTCTGCTGTTGGCCCAGGTGCTCTCCACTAGCATGCATGACACTAGCCTTCGAATCTGAAGTGATACTGTCAGCTAACTCCCCACAATCACTTGACTGAGCTCTACCACTGCACCACTCTGCCATGGTCAAAGGTCCATCGAAGTTTGTTTTACCAAACGAATTGGCCATGGCCCAGCGCACATCTCTCCGTAGCACATTGGATGCCATTGCTGGACTGACCTGTGGGTGTTCCAGGAAGATAAAAGTCAACCATCAGACAGATGCCACATCATGCATAAAGTCAAGTTCATCAGGGACAACGCTTTTGCAATCTAACTACCACATTGTCATGACAGAAAAGCCTTATGCATCATGAAGCTACAGAGCTGTAGCTCTATGACTATGAGCTACAGCACAGAATTCGCAGCAGAGTGTTCAGCATACCTCTCCCCCAAGAGGATCAATCAGCTCCAAGCCAGATATTTCAAGCCAATGCCTCAAAGTGAACATACCACCACATCCCTTGTGCACCATCCCACTTGCGCAACATCCAAGACGCTTGCTCTGTTCACGTGAAGCAAGCCACTGGTATGGACCATCACCACACTCTCCATCTAAGACGATATCAACCGCAACAGCAGCTTGCTGTGCCAAAAGTGGAACTGCATCTGCATACTCCAGTAACTGATTTTGCCTCATAAGGCCACCTTGAAGCGATTCCTCACCTCCCAAACTACTTCGATCAGCTGGTACCCCAGTGCCATGGTTGGGGAAATTTCCTGCATTCAGACCCTTTTGGGGTTTCGGAGCTCCAACAGGACGCCAGACACCAACTTGAGCAGCCCGATGTCCATCATGTGCACCCTCTTCCACATCCCCTGCTATCCTAGACGGAATCCGTTCTTTCTTTTTCCTGTCACGCGAAGCCCGAATAAAACTTTTCTCAGAATGAATGTCCACCAAGTTAGTAACTTCCGAGGCCTCTTCTTTTACAGCAAGACTCTTCCAAGATAGCTGTCCAGCATGGGCTTCTGTCTGACAATTCAACGCCCTTCCAGAAGGATCAAGTAATAAAGGACAATGGAGCTGCAGCTGCAATAATGCACAGTTCATATCTGTTGCAATGTGTGCAACAGTTGATCTCTGAGCTTCCATAGTTGAAGGCAGAAGTTTCGATGAATTGCTGGTCTGTAATCTGGCTGTAGAAACCTTCTCTGAAGGTAACACAGTAGCAATGGAGGGTAGTCCACATGATCGCCACCTTATCAGCGGCATTTTGTTTCCAGCTTCAGGACCAGAAGAATCATCTTTCATGGCGCAGGCAACATCCTGTGACCCATTGTTGCCCAATCTGGAGTACCCGTGTGGCCACAACTCACGACCATTGTCTTGGCCACCAAATCTCGAAGTTGGGGGAGGAGTTGCACTATATACATAAGCATCAGACTTGCCTGATTGAAGAAATTCCTTTACAACAACAGGCAGGTATGATTGTTTTAACAGAGATACTTCAGTGGCGGCCTTATTTACAGCAGGGATCTCCACAGCAGCAAATTCAGGGGCAAACATAACTGAAGCTTCTGCTCGGGGTACCATCTCCAGCTCGTTGTTCATGATCCCCTGAAGCGAACCTGGAGCTGACGACTTCGCAGAGGTCAGCCCATCAGAAGAAGCTCTCGTCTCTCCAGTTAACCCTTTGCTAAAGACGTGCTGATTTGGAGCTTCAAGTGCAGGGAAGTCCAAAATAGGCAACAGCAAAGGGTCTGACGTGTCCATGCACACTGTTCCAGGTGTATTCACTCCATCTCCACAGTCACCAAAGGAGAACAACGCCTGTGATTCTGCTGTTCCAGGTGGCTGTTGAGCATCCACCAAAGAACACACTGATATGTCAGTGGTGACTCGATACACATTTACTGCATGCATTTTCAAATCAGCACTACCATCGTTACAAATTATCCAGAGTCAAAATGCACAAGTCTATGCCGGCCACTTCACCAAATTCTACCCTCTGGCAATTACACGTAGTTCCATGACACTATAAAATTAAGGGAAACGCAGCAACATAATACCAACCTCGCCAAAACCCAGACCATCATCCTCAAAAAAGTCTCCAAAGTCTCCAAATTCAGCTAACATGTCAGCATCATTTTGCATGTCCATGCCAATGCCTCCATCGGCATCTGCCCAATCCCAGGGTGTACCAGCTTGACTGACTGGAGGTCTTGGTGTGCCGCCACCCACACTTGATGATACATAAAAATCAGCAGTAGTTCTAAGCACATTGTCAGAGGCAGCTTCAAAGACAGCAGACACATCCTCCATGGAACCTCTTCGAGCAAATTTTAGGGAGGTATCGGCCAGCCCCCTTGTCCGCCCTCGCTTCAGCCCCTGAGCATAAGCAGACCAAACCTGCCAGGGTTAGCTCTCGAGGTGCAGCATGGAGCGGAATTCCAACATCTGGGTCAAAAACCCAACCACACAACAGCAGGAGGACGACAGTGTCATATTGCTGACAACTACTAGCTGGCACTCACCTGCATGCCCTTTCCATCCAGCATAAAACTTTCAGGCTGTTGTGATGAGCCCTCATTGACGCTAGTTGTCCTCCTAGAAGCCCTCTTCCCTGCAGTTCCATCCACCGTACTTGCAGGTGAGTCTGCATCTGCTTTCAAACCCTTGTCAAAGGTACTTGCTTCCCCTTCTCCCTCAGTACCACTGGAGCCACTGCTGCCCCTGCTGCTGCTGGTGCTTTCAGCACTGCTACCACCCTCACTGCTGCTGCTGCAACTAGGGGGCGGCCTACTCGTTATGAAAGCTCTCCTACATGACCGAGTTTTGTAATAATCACCACCATTCCTGCATAAAGGGAGTCAGGATGAGAGTCCCACCAGAATCAATCTCCCAAGTGATGTGTGATTAAGCTCAGCCACAAGGAAATCAGATAAGACCACACACCAGTAGACCAAAGATGCCAAGTTCATAATGCCCGCGACCTCACTGTGCTCTAACCAGTCGGTGCCAGCCCAGTTTTGCAACCACGTCCTGCAGGGAGAAAAGCACGAAATATATATTACAGCTAGCATCACTGTTCTAACAAACTGCATGAACACGTTCACCATACTGATAAAATGGATTAACATAAAGGAGAACAGCGTATTCACTACCTCTTCCGATAGATATGTGGGGGTACTTTAGGTGACATTGGGGTCAGCACAGCTTCAGCAGGAAATATGTACACTCCTCTCAATCTTGGAGTACTATCCAAGTTGACTGAGCCACCAGAGTTGTCCTGGGCATGAGCTTGGCCTCCATCTGACTCCAAAATCTGGTTAGAGGCACTAGTGACACCAGAATCCATCGTAATCAGCCCAGACGGGGATTCTGGGGAGCACCCAATGCAGACCTCTGGGTAGCCAGCATACACCCATGCGCGTCCGCTCCCAGGGTAAAAGATTGAGCCATCTGTTGTTGGAAAAGACACATTTGGAAAGGGTATAGTTGAAGGAGCTTGGTCATTCGCCGCCTGCAGCTTGCTGCAACAGCACCAGCAGTTGAAGCACTGGCTGTATCAGCTTGCAGGTCGAGCTAGCCCAGAATCTGCAGGCTTCACCCTGGCCAAGGTTACAGCATGCTGTTCTACGAAAAGTCACGACCAAGATATCTCTGACCAGGGGTTCTCTCTACAAACTACATGCTTCTCCTCCAATGCAGCTAATTATCTTATTAGCAATCAAGCACACAGACCCATGACACTCAATGTTTCTCCAGCAGAAATTGAATTGACGCACAAGCTACAGTGAGCTCTACGGTTCTAAACCTACCAAACCATGTCTTCATAGATAAGATGAACTCACCTTCTTTTCAATCTGGTTACAAGGTTACTTGGGCAGCAACCAGTCAGTCTTCCAGACCAACCATAAGGGGCTACAGCCACTGCATGTGAGCAAAAAAAAACTGGTAAGTACTAACTGGAACCAGGCAGGAGAACTCCCTGCTGACATGAAAACGTTTCTGCCAAGACATCAAACACAAACACACCTGGCAAACTCGAGTCATGCGGCAGAGAGCCATCAGAATGCTGTTCAAGGGCATTTTGCAAGTCATAACCATCAAGACCTCGCACACGCCTGCACTCACAAGTCAATACCAAAACGACCTGCGAAGGAGATGCTCAATTCCACAACCCTCCTAGGGTGCTTTCTAAGGCAGAAGATGGACTACCGGCACTTGCAATTTTAAACTTATTATCAACTGTTCACAAGTTTGGCTTGCTACGTACTTTCTTCGCACCATAGCATGCACAAACATTGCCTCCTCACTTGCCGCAAAAACAAACTCGCAAGTGACAATCCCGTCACTGTATAAGAACAGGGATCCCCATGAGCAGCCAGGCCATTTTGAAATTAAAAACGCCTATATGATTAATTTTTTCAACATGCATCAAGTTCAGGGACCTGTAAAGCCTTGGGTCGCTGCCGTTAGGCTGCTTGCTCTTCACAAAGACATCTCCAAATCTGACATAAGTCAAATTCCTCATTGATCTGCAGAATATAGGGCGTCCATAAATCTAGATTAGATGAGGTGGCGGATCAATTGCACGACTTGCAGAACTTCAACAGTCACCCTACCCAGAGGTGCCACAAAACTGTAAACCTTGTTCAAGAGCAAGTGATAACCTTTCCAAGCGATTGAGCAGTGCTTGAGTCAGTGCTGAGGTCACTTCGTCAGGTTCACCCGGTAGAGACCATTGGCCAGCTCTGGCAACTAAAGATGCCAAACCACAAGGATCAACTACCACTTAGAACTGACCATGACGTCTTCCTTCGGGTCACTTAAGTACCCAAATGGCAGCAAATGCACATTGCAGCCTTGGCAACATACCTCTCAGACCCTGAGTGGCACCTTTCAACAATGGGCTTGTTGTGTCAAGGGAACCAGAAAAGAACAGCCATAACTTCACAGGTTCAGCTGCCACACCGGCGTACGATAAATGTTGTGAGGTTGTTTCTCTCTGAGAAGAAGAGCAAACGCATGCACTTAGGTGGCCCTCCTCCTGCAACCTGGCATGCGCAGACAGAGTATGTACAGCGAGCTGCTCCAGGCTCTCTGTGTCCTTCCTGCATTATTAACCGCAGAATGCTTATTGATCCCAGAACCCCAGATCGCGTTGGAGAAAGGAACACGGATTCGAACAGATACGCAGCCGGAAAGTAAATGCGAAGAACAGATACACCAAGCCTCCTGAATTGACTAGAAAAGGCAATTGCGGATGGGCCCAAACAGTGAGGTGGAAATACTAACAACCACAATGCGACTGGAAGGCTTTGTCTGAGCACCAATTACTAAACTCCCATATCTGCAGGAACTCACATGAAACTGCCTGGAATTTGATCGAAATCGGGCCGAAGCTCAAACCAGGACACCAGCTGAAACCCACCCTGCGTCCATTCGTCACACAACCCAATTTTAAACTTCCGAGGACTGCAGCTAGCCCATGCAAGAGGCGACGATAGTTCCCGCTGCCCAATCCTACCACTGCTGCGATTCCCAATTGCTCAAACCTAACCACGAATCCTGAACCTAATTGCAAATTGCGCCCGCGCCCTTGGTCTCCACCTTCATCGCATTAGAAAGGAGAACTGAAGTTCTAAAGCCCACATGACATGAAAATCCACAGAGCGCGTCTTACCAATCTGAAGACATTTGTGATCATGACGCCCTACTGCCCTGCCCTGCCCCGCCCTGCAGCTAACGCCAGCAGGAGCAGGAGCCAGGGCGGAGCATCCCAACAGCAGCAGCTTTGCAGCAAGCCCAGGCAACACCGTGAACCGCAGCCAAAGCTGTACAAACAGCTCCAGCGGCAGCCGCCACTGCCCTGGGACGCATGAGCCGATCCGGTAGAGCAGGAGGAGGGAGCTGATTACGGCAGCCGTTGTGTAACGGCAGGCGAGTGAGCTCACGGCATCAGGGCTCGGAGGCTCGAGGAGTATGGAGGGCAAGGGTTTGACGGTGCGAGCAGCATTTTCAAAAGCTGAGAGGCACGGCCACGAGTGCAGGTAGGAGAGGGCCCAGTTTTTGAGAGCTTTGATGGTGATGATGGAATCCGGGTTGTGTCAGAGAGAGGAAGCGGGACGAGAGACAGCAGTCCTCACTGTCAGTCCCGCAGTTCTGTCGCCGTCCTTGCTTCTTATCGCTTCCACCCACATTCAAACCATAGCGGCAAGGATCTTTAGGCCAACTGTCTTCAACATTTTCTTCGTGTCTATTTCAGTCACATTTTCTGTGTCACAGAACGCGTATGTTATATTTCCGTTAACGGGTACCACGTCCGTCCACAGCCCACACATCCGGGAGACCAGCCTTTTACAATTCCTGAGATATTTAGGTATCTTTATTTTACTGATATCAACAAGTTAAAACAATATAACAAAATTTGATATGACAGAGTTGATTTGACATACTCATGTAGGAAAAGGAAAACATGCCATACACCACCTGGCTCGATGGTAGCCGAGTGGCCGCGATCGGGTTTTGGAACCGGACCAGATGGCTTTGTTTTCCTCTGAACCTATAAACAACTGTCGGTCCTCCAGTCAACTTGATCAATGGTTACCGGGCCTGTTTGTAATCCAAGGCGAGCGGGAGTCTAGCTGTGGCACTTCAATGATTCCTAGGGTGTAGTTATGCTTTGTTTCACCTCGAGCAAGAAGATGATTGATGATGCCTAGAGTGTAGTTGTGCTCTGTCTCACCTCCTTATTTGCAAGCAAGAAGATGATTGCAATGCTGATCCAGGAAAAATAAATGTTCAACAAACAAGCTTCCCGATTGACAATACTAATACAAGATTCTCCTAAAACCTAATGAAATGACATATTCATTAAACTATCTGGGTTTAGGTATCCAAAACATGGTGCATCCAAAAAACACAACTCATACATTGATGGGAAGAGTAAGAGAAGAAAAAATAACAATTCAAATATAATTAGGGAGAAGAAGTATACTACAATCCACTTTGATGGAATTGTCTTGTCATGGGACTTAGTACTTGACAACTTGTATTGTGCACTACTTGCACCATAGCATCCACTCCCTCTAGGCACCCCAATTAGTACCAATTTACTCGCAGAATGCTTAATAATGATGTTCTTATAAAACTGTGTCCATTTGGCCTTAGCCATTTGGACACACAAGAGCAAGAGAAGACAGTCATGGAACCGAACAAAAGAGACTGCCTGTAGATCTGGCAAGGAAAATAAAAACATCTATTGACCTGACAAATCGAGAAAAATAACCCGGTCGCTTAGAGGTTAAGTTAACCTAACGGGTGTGTGAGATCGTGGTGGGGTAGCCCGTCACCCTCCGGGTGACTTGCTCCATCTTTGCCATCCCTCGGCCATGCCGTGCCACCCGCATATCGCTCTTGCTATGCCTCCCGCATCGCGTTGCTGGCCGCGTACGCCTGTTGCCATGCCGCCCGGCATGCCTCCCGCTGTGCCGCCCGCCTCCCCTTCCGCCATGCCGCCTGCCATCCCTCCGCCATCCCTCCCGCCATCCCTCCCGCCATCCCTCCCGCCATCCTCCCGCCATCCCTCCCGCCATCCCTCCCGCCATCCCTCCCGCCATCCCTCCGCCATCCCTCCCGCCATCCCTGTCCGCCATCTATACCCGCCGTCCTCTCGCTATTCTGTCCGCTATTTGTCTCGCCTCCCGTCCCGCCATTTGCCTCGTCTTCCATCGTCCTATCCTCCTTAGCCCATCCCTTCGCCCATCCCTCCGCCCATCCCTCCCGCCATCCCTCGTGCCATCCCGCCGCCCATCCCTCCGCCCAATCTCTCCCCCCATCGCTGTGATGAGCCCATGGCCCATCTCTGCGCCCATTTCTCCTCCTCCCATCGATCTTCTGAACCCATCGCCCATCATCCCTCTGCCGATCTCTCCCCACATCGCTCGTCGGAGCCCATTGTGATCGCCATCACAACTCAGCCCTCTCTTCACAAGTCGCAAGTATTGTTCAGCGCGGATATTACATATGTTAGAATTCCGATGATGGGCTGTCCCACATATCAACAAGATTAGCAGACATGAAAAGCAAAGGCAATAAATGACATCTAAGCGAAATTCATCACTGCCTTGGGTGAATAGTACTCTCATTATGGGGTAAATAGTTGAGCTAGTCGTTCACTAATGACATACGTGCATACACCTGCAAGAACATTACTGGCTGCAAACTCTCAAGAATCATACCTCCTCCTTTCGATATGTATAGTGTCCTGTGTGTAGTCGGCGTTTCCTAATTGGGATCTTTGGAAATGATATCGAGATCATTCCCTTACTAGGACCTTGGATCTCGTTTCTTTCAAAGCACTTATAAAATGATAATTAGAATAATTCTCTGGACAGTAAATTAAAAAAATTAAAAAATTAGATTCAACCATTCTATATAGTTATCCCTCCCTAATTGAAAATATTATATATATATATATATTCAATAAATTTTTATTATGTTAAAAAGTTCATAATTGGCTCAAAATATTTTTTTTAATATCGCCTGCAGAGTGCTAATTTTGAAATGAAAAGAAATGAAGCATCTAAGTAGAGAAATACTAGTGATTATTTTAAGTGAAAAATCATATAAGGTATTTGCTACAAATCTTCAAGTGAAACGCAGACATATCTTATAATCGTTAAGTTTAACTAAATGCGAACGAATACTCTCGGCCATAACAACAACATTTAACGTTTGAAAGGGGTGATGCTAAAACATCAAGCGAGGTTGGGAGGTTAATATAAGCACTTATTGTTCTTTTCCATTTGTATTGGACTAAGAAATTTATAATATTGATCCAACACAAATCTAATAAAGTACAAGAAATTGAAAAATACTTACCAGAATATTATCAATTTTTTTAGAAATTAAAAATACTTTCAAGAAAAAGATATAAAAAACAAAATAGTTCGTGAGAAAATCCAACTAGATTGTAATTTGTGAGCCACAATTTAAATGGGCTTGAGAAGTACCAAAACATTGTCCATACTTGGGCTATAATGATGTTAATTAAATATGGTTAGCAGTAGCTAAGTGGATAAGCACAAGTAATATGCTTTAGCATATTCCTTGCATATTATAGTGTATTCTTATGATATTTCCGGCATATGCGGATGCCAATAGGATATCTTAGGAATATGCCGATGCCAAGGGCTAACATATATAGACCCTTTCACAAAGGACAAGCTCATATCATAACTTGTCCTCTAGATATACAATGCAAGCGTGTTGTGAGTAGGCCCTCTAGATATGCAATGCAAGGGTGCTATGAGGAGACCAAAGCTATGACTCCGAGAGCGATGTGTGAGGAATTTGCGTGTTGTTCTCGTGGGCAGAGTGTGTTTGTGCCACGAAGTGCGAGCTACTCTCTCTTATTGTTACAAGCTATGATCTATTTCATATGCTAGATAGGCTTGCTAGGATTGATAATCTTGCTAGGCAAGTTAGGCGATGCTATGCCACACAAGGTTTAGTGTACTAAGCTTCTTAGGGGTGCTAGTGTGATAAGTGTGTTAGGCGATGCCAGGTTGTGCCAGGCGTAGTGTGCTAGGCTTAATAGGCATGCTATGCGCTTTAAGGAGATGTTAGGCTTGCTAAAGTGATGCTAAGCTATGCTTACCTCGTTAAGCAAGGCAAGGGAACCTCTAAAGCCAAGGTGGAGCTTGAAGAGTATGTCCAATGCTTGGGGCAAGAGGGAGTCACCTAAAGAGGCCGAAGTCCCAAGGCTTGAGGCCAAGAGAGGGGACTAAAGACAAAAGGAGAGGCCCAAAGAAGAAGGAGAAGAGGCCTAAGTCCCTATGAGAGGAATCATACCTTTCCAAGGAAGCTTGGCCTTCTAAGGCTAACGACAAGGGAGAAAGAAGAGGAAAATACTCTTGGGTACTTGGAAGCTGGATTTCAAGGTAATAAGGAAGCAGATGATAGCAGTTGGTGAGTTATCAATTCATTCGTGTTGGCTATCCATTCAAAACTCCAAGTTGCTATCCATTCAAAACTCCAAGTTGTTAGCACATTCAAAACCCCACCTTGGTAAGAAATTACCAAGGTGGCAAACAACTCACTCATCTCAACTGCTTGCCACAAAAGATTGAAGAGTCTTTGTACGGTGTTTAGGCACGCAACCCATAGATACTTAGAGGTGTCATTAATCACAATCTAAGCGAGCAAAGTGTGTTCATCTTGATTGAGGGTTATGACGTAGCCACTGACCACCTTGGAGTGCATGCCTAGACATACTCAATCCGGACGGAGCTACCAACCAGCAAGTCCATAGGACCGAATTCGAAGTCTCGACCAAGAGAGAGATGTACGAACATCCAACTTTGGTACCGGTGAAGGACGTAGAGGGACCCAGCGACTCAATCAACAATCTTTGAAGGATCTGAAAGTGGCAACACATAAGACACGTCAGCGCTGTCTGGCCAACTCAAGGGAAGTGACAGTGAAGAGGACTTGTCTCTAGGAGTCGTCAAGATGGGAGGAAACAAGGATCGAATAGAGTTGTTTCACGAGTTGAGTGGAAACCTTGCTATTGGAGGACTTCATCGAGAAGGATGGTGCGGTGTGTGTAGAGATGGAATTGAAGAACGAATACACGAAGCGATACGGCTTCATTCAAATGCTGAAGTACTTGGGGGATAAAGCATTGGCGTGCAATCGAGATCACAAAGCGAGGTTGTTGAGTGGCATATCTTGAGGACCAGTGAGTAGCAATTCGAGCTCCGTAAGAATAGTACACTTATAGCAGAAATTGGGACACGTGCGGTGGAAACCAGTGCAGACGGAGCAGTGGTACCAAGTGAGCAAGATCCCATCGAAGATATGTTTGACATCTTCCGGCTGGAGTTTCCTACAAGCACGGATGAGAAGATCTCCGAGCTCACACACTTCAAGCTCAAATCAGGCAAGACTGCAAAGATGGCTTACCGAAGAATCGACCAATTTGTATCACTAAGATCATAAGTGACCGACTGGCTGCAGAGAAGTACTTGCAGGCATTGCCATATGCGCTGCGCATGAAGGTGCAACAAGTGGTGCAGATCACGAAGCGACACTACTACATCATCAAGGAAGTGTTCGAGATGGCTGACACGATAGGGCCCGCTGACACTTTCTCTCGTGTTGTTGCAAGTGATCACTCCAACCCAAGTAGAAGTGGTGGACCACATGACCGACGCGGAGGTCATAGTGGAGGAGCTCGGCGAGACAAGCCAACCCACGCGGCCCAAGTGATGAGCCCCTGCGTGAGGTGCCGAGGGACGGACCATTCCCCTCATGAGTGCGAGCGCATTCGGAGCAGTCAAGGGTGAATAGCCGTGCCTTGGCTGGTTCATCATTGGAGGATGAAGAAGATGAGCACAGATGAGCAAGAAGATGATGAAGAAGAAGTTAGGATGCATGGCAATAGTGACCAGATCCAAGGGCAAGGGGAAGAAACCTTTGGCAACTACGAGAGAAGATAGCTTAGAGGAAGACATCTTGACACTTGCAGTGTGGAAGACATGGATGGAAGCTTCGGGATCCTCTTCCCGAACCTATGCCTAGATGCCAAAGTCGTTTGAGCCATTGCCAACAAGAGCAACTAAGGGAGCAACATCAAAGTCCGGAGTGGGCGATGTGAAGAAACCCACGCGCAGACTGCTGATGGAGACGATGGCGTAAAGGCTTTCAGCCTACAAGACATGGGGTTGAGCGTAAAGAAAGTCAGGGGTTTGACTCAGGGGGTGTTAACAACCCTTGAAGACAAAGTAAGCGTCCACGATGTGCCACAACAGGTAGCAATGATGTTATTGCTAAACTCGGAGCCCGAGTACCTATGTGGAGAAGCATAATACTGCATGAGTGGGGGTGGCTTTGTTCAACAATTGGGAGAGACTCGTGGAAATCAATGGATTCGCTCCAAGGAGGGTGTTGATTGACATCGGAGCACAGCCGGTGCTCGTTGGAAGAAGAATGAAGGAATCGTTAGGTCTCCACCAAGACATACTGGTTGAAGGAAACCAAGTAGAGAATCCAGACCGCAGCTGAGACCACAGAGCATGTGTTGGGGTGGACGAGGTACATGCTCAAGGTTTCATTCAAACCAGAATAGCTGACTTCACCTTTGTCGAGGTATAGGCTTGGTCATTGATGCAGATACATTTGATGTCTTGCTGGGAGCGGACGCTTTGTACAAACGTGGAGTTATGGTGGATTTGTGGACGGAGACAATCTACTATCGACCAGGTTCGAGAAGCTGGAGGAAAACCGATGAACGGATTGCTTGCATCTCTCTGCAGCTGCATGGCAAGAATCATGAGAACTCATTGCCAATAGCGTCTACCCAGTCTTTGGGGCCATGGTGACTGGCACACTTTAATTGCTCGAACCTCTTCGGGTATGTCTAACAATCGTAGCCGACCTAAGGAAGGATTTTGATGAGGAGGATGAAGACAAGCTAGGGTTGCAACCACCCTCAGTGGAGGTCCTTCAAGTCAGCTAGACAGAGCTGGTGACTGTAGCAATGAGCCATGTTCTGCAAGAAGTGACGCACATGGGAGAGGAGTGAGACTTGGTGAGATTCTAGAGAAGGTGAGTTAATGAAGCCTCCTCATCAGGGACAGGTGCGGGGGAAAGGCTGCAGGGGTATTACAAAAAAAAAGAGGTATTTTACAACATACTTTACAATTGTAGTTGTAAAAATTGATGAAACAAGACATCATGCAGCGAAGTGTTGTAAAATTTCCTGGTGTAATAACCGGTGCCACATCTGCGCCACATCATCGCTATTGCCATAAGGACTTGCATGTTTTTATACAACTATTTTACAACATATTTATAAATGACGTATTTTACAACACTTCTACACCATTCTTACAACATATTTTACATCATGTTTAACGATATTTTCAGATTGAAATTATAATATTTAATAATTTTATTCAAAATATATTTATTTTAAGTAGTTATTATGTATTATTATTATATATAATATATTTTATCCAATAAAATAATTATTTCAAATATGAATATTCTTATTAGTATTTTTAGTTAATATTTATTTTTTGGGATATTAAGTAACTTATCTTTGTCTGGATTGTGAACTGGATCTAAGCTAGGGCACACGAACAAGGTACCGAGTTCAAACGCCATCTGGTCATCATATTCGCCTCATCCGATCGCTATAAAGATGAGGCATTTGATTTCGTAATTACTAACCCACTATTCGCTATTATCCCGATATTCGCTATTTTACGGTTATTAGGCTATCCGTCATTTACCCAGATCTAGAACCACGGCTATTCAAACAGCTTATGACTAGAAATTCAGAATAGGTAGACAATGTAGGATCCCAGAATCGAATCGGTTTAGGTAGGCAGTAGTTGGGGCAACCTTCTTGGCCATTCCCCCACACTGTATAAAAGGGGAATTGCCCCTGAAGCAAGACAGCGAATCTTTGTGCGCTCAAGTAGCCCACCGGACCGTGGAATTTCCGTGTTGTGGCATTTGGTATCGAGCCGCCCGATCCATGAGTTTTGGATCATTGCCACAGGAACCCCGGCAACAAAAGCCAGTAGAAATGAGCGATGTCATACCTCTGGCGGTGATGGAGAAGGCGATCTCCAACGGCAGCGATGACAATCTCGATTGGGCATTGGGGGTGAGAAGGAGGTGAACGCCGAATACACGGAGTACGAGGCGACACCGCCCAAGGCAGCGTGTCGACTGAAACGCGCTACCCGTGGCACCCCAATCACGGAGGAGGGCAGCGCGTGAAGAAGGCGAAGACGCTGTGAACCGGCCGTCCCCAGAACGCGACCGAGAAGGAGAATTCTGCACGGCTGCAACGCAAGACGACCGGACGAGAAGGGACGTAGTCAACCAACGGCAAGATTGGGAAAACCGCACCACAAGAGTGGAACGTACATGTGAGGAAATCACCGGTACCCTCGCTTCCCAAGATCGGCAGTTGAAAGAGGTAGAGGCCACGATGCACCGCATCGAGACCCAAGTAGGCGAAAGCCAGGCGCGGGTAGAACGCCAACTTGAAGGTGTGCTGCAAGCGCTGGGCCACACGGAGCAGGACACACCAACCCTGCGGAATCCCACCAGGTGTGACACGTTAGGTACGAAACACCAAGAAACCATTTCCTCACACATTTTGAAACCGCCACCCATTTCGGAGATCGGCGGAAGAAATTAGCGGGGCCTCGGCAGTTCTCGGTGAGGCGGACGGACGCGACGGGGGACCCGAGCGGGGGATGACGAGGAAGCTCTCAAGAAATTGCTGGTTAACCTACAACCAGGCGAGAAGGAGAATCCGGAAATCCAAGCCTTGGTGAGAAGGCTTCATCTGATGCGATATGAGAACTACGAAGCCCAAAAAGGTAGGTCCTCACCTGAACTTGGATCTATGGAAGACGAGCTAATCCCATTCAAGTCCAGAGCATTGGACAAGGACTGCAGCGAAAGATCAAAACCACGACTTTCGATGGCTCAAACAAAGAAGCACAACACACCTACGATTGGATCGACAAGATGGACAAGTACACAGGGTCAGCGACAGGGCGACCTCCGGAGGATCCAATTTTGTGTTATGAGCCTCGAGGGTATGCGATCGTTGGTGGCGGCAGGAGCGTCGGTGGACCTCGGATGGCACCACCAATCCTCTCTGGCGGTGTTCCGCCATCCTTTCGACACAATTCCTACCAACAACCACCGGAGAGACTTATATCACAATTCGTAACTATCACTCAAAGAACTACGGTCCGAGTCTGCGGCCGGTTCCTGCACTCACCCTCGACATGCCAAGGTTAGATGAAGAAGAAGGTAGAGAAGTTCATCGACGGCGAGGAGCTCGGCGGATGTATACGGACTAGTCCTGCTACATTGGTAGGCGCCATGAAGGCGGCTATCAACTACGGACCAACAAGTATAAATACACCCTCACCCACGGCAAATAGGGGAAGCAAGTTTGCACAAGCCACTGACAAGAAACCCACGTTCAAGATACTGACGGCACAGGAGAAACAGGCATACTACGAGAAGAAGTTGTGCTTTACCTGTGCCTCACCAGATCATGCCTCCAAGACCTGCCCCCATCGAAAAGATTTCTTTGCTTGGCTCAAAGAGACAGGGCAGGCCCCTCGGACTCCGGGCGGCCCACCTGCCAAGCACAATCATGCTATCCGGACCGAGGAAGAGCTCGAACTCCATGACGACACAACCCCAGCCTTCGCGGCGGCAGTCCGTATACACCAGGAAGGACATACCGCGATGCATCTCGACCACGTGCCTGTAAAACTCCTGGTAGGTCTGTCGGATATGAAAGCCACAGCGCTACTCGATTCAGGAGCTAGCCACAATTACATCGCCCGGTCGGCAGCAGGAAGAGCCGGACTAGAAATACATGACACCGGTCACTATTCAACGGTGGTTACGGCACTCAACGAACGAGACACCAGCAAGGAAGAATGGACAGAGGTGGTCCTTACCTTCCGGGTATGAGGAGAAGCTTCGTTTCCGTCATGCCCAACCTCCGCCACGACATTATCCTCGGAAACCGTGGATGGCAGCCCACTCACCACCGAAGTGGGTGGGCCACCAACGAGGTGGTCTTGACGACAAACTCCCAACAACTTGTTATGCAAGGAGAGCCACCTCCCGACAAACACTTGTATGCGGTTTGACTTTGAATAAAGCCACCGAGGGCATTTCCTATACATAGCACGGCTAAAACGAGTGTTACCACTAGAGGGCACCGAGTCCCGGGCATAAAGCGGAAGGAGCAGAAGCTCATTCGAACCTATGAGGAAGCGCTACATGATTTCCGTGACGCTTTTGCAGAGCCCATGTAACTCCCCGACGGCTGACCACCGGATCGAACTCCTACAGGCATAAACCGTTAGCATTCCTCCCTCTGAACCTCACCAGTGAGCGAGGAGATCAAGAGGCAGGCGGGCCCTCGGACTCGGCGCCCACCGCCAAGCACAATCATGCTATCCGGGGCCAGGAAGAGCTCGAACTCCATGACGACAACCCCCCGCGGCGGCGGTCAAGTATACACGGGAAGGACATACGCGATGCATCTCGACCACGTGCCTGTAAAACTCCTGGTAGGTCTGTCGGATATGAAAGCCACGGCGCTACTCGATTCAGGAGCTAGCCACAATTACATCGCCCGGTCGGCAGCAGGAAGAGCCGGACTAGAAATACATGACACCGGTCACTATTCAAGCGGTGGTTACGGCACTCAGCAGGCGAGACACGGCAAGGAAGAATGGGCGGTGGTCCTTACCTTCCGGGTATGAGGAGAAGCTTCGTTTCAGTCATGCCCAACCTCCGCCACGACATTATCCTCGGAAACCGTGGATGGCAGCCCACTCGACCACAGTGGGTGGGCCACCAGAGGTGGTCTTGACGACAAACTCCCAACAACTTGTTATGCAAGGAGAGCCACCTCCCGACAAACACTTGTATGCGGTTTGTTTGAATAAAGCCACGAGGCATTTCCTATACATAGCACGGCTAAAGCAGTGTTACCACTAGAGGGCACCGAGTCCCGGGCATAAAGCGGAAGGAGCAGAAGCTCGATTCGAACCTATGAGGAAACTGCTACATGATTTCCGTGACGTTTTTGCAGAGCCCACAGAACTCCCCCCCAGACGGGCTGTTGACCACCGGATCGAACTCCTACCTAGGCATAAACCGGTTAGCATTCCTCCCTCTGAACCTCACCAGTGAGCGAGGAGATCAAGGCGGTGGATGACCTCCGCAGAGGGGTTTGTCAAACGCGTCTCTGCTCGTGCACCAGCCCTACCAGAGCTAAGCCCCGACGGCACCGCGCCCGCATCGACACGGCCTTGAATAAAGCAACAGTGAGGAATGTTTACCAAATGCCACGGATCGACGAAATCCTGGACTTGCTGCATGGAGCCACTCTCTTCACGAAGATAGACCTCCGTTCCGGTTTCCACCAGATCCGAATTCATGAAGGGGATGAGTACAAGACCGCTTTTCGTACCCGACATGGACATTTCGAGTTTGTAGTCATGCCCTTCGGACTCACCAACGCCCCCGCCACTTTTCAATGTCTGATGCAGGAGATATTGCGGCCGTTGCTCGGGCGGGGAGTCGAAGTATTCCTCGACGACATATTGATCTATTCCCCTGATGCAGAGACGCATTACTGGTTAGTGGAACAGGTCGCATCGATTTTGCGACACCACAAACTGCTGGCAAAGAAAAGCAAATGCGTCTTTATGCAGACTGAGTGCGAATACCTGGGGCATGTCATCAGTGCCAAAGGGATCCAGGTCGACACTCGAAAAATCAAAGCTATCCAGGAGTGGCCAGTTCCCCAGGACCTCCTGCAACTCCGAGGGTTCCTCGGCATGGCAGGTTTTTACAGGCGTTTTATACGGGACTTCAGCAAGATAGCCGTCCCGCTTACCAACGCACTTCGCCAACCCACAGGGAAAACCCTCCTGTTCGACACAACGCTCCAAGCCTTCGACAACATGAAGGCCTCGCTCAGCACCGCACCTATACTGGCTATGGCGGATCCCACGGCACCTTATACAGTGCATACAGACGCCTCCGACACAGCCCTCGGAGCAGTTCTGTCACAACACGGACGGCCCGTAGCCTTCGAGTCCAAAAAGCTCCAAGGCGCCCGGCTTAACTACCGTCCACGACAGTGAGATGCCGGCGTGGTCCATGCCCTCCGTGCTGGCGCCACTACCTATTGGGGACGAAGTTTACATTTCACCGACCACCATTCATTACAGTTCTTCTTTTCATGCCTCACCTCAACACCGGGCAAAAGCGTTGGGCGGAGTACCTGCAGATTTCAACTCGACATCAAGTATGTCTCGGGAAGTCGAGCGTTGTGGCCGACGCCTCACCGCCGTGCTTGCGCCTCATGATCACACACGGACACCATCGACAGTCCGCGACGCAATACCTCATGACCCTCACATAACAACTATACAAGACCTCATGAGATGCTCGGGGGTATTCCCACGGCACTCACCCAACAAGATACTTTACGCGACGCTTGCATCTACAGGAAGGGCAGATCGGTCATTCCACATCACTGCAACCTCAAGCGGGCTATCCTCCATGACCTTCATGACTCACCGGCCGGACACCTTGGTATAGACAAGACCTATGCTCGAGTAAGAGAGCATTTCTCGGTATGGTCTCCGGACGGATTGCATCGACCGGGTCCGATCTCGCACCTCCGCCAACAAAACCGGATCACCAGAAAACTCCAGCTGCTACAACCCCTGCAGATACCGGATGGCGATTTCGCTCAATCTCCATGGACTTTATCACACACTTACCGACACGAACAAAGCCGCGATTCCGTCTGGTGGTGATGGACCGTTTCTCGAGCGTGCCGCCGTCCCGGTCACGATCCACCATCACGGCTCGGTTGGCGACCTTATTCTACGCGAGATCTTCCGCCCATGGCTGCCCGAGAGCATCGTCTCGACGGGGCGCCAAATTCACCTCCGGTTTTGGCGGACCTTCACCGAAACCCTCGGTATGGCACAACACCTATCTTCTACCCGCCATCCTAATCGATGGCGACGGAGAAATGTAACCAAGTGTTAGAAGATATGCTCCGCCACTTCACACATGACAAGCAGGGTAGGTGGGAAGAGATGCTGCCCTTGTTGGAATATGCTTACAACACCTCCCGACACGCCGCTACTGGTGTCAGCCCTTTTAAGCTGCTCTATGGCGAAAACCCGCCGCCTCCGGGTCTCTGGCCGTCCAGCCAAGAACGGTGGAGCAGCGCTGCCGAACTGGCTGAAGATATATGGCAGGAGATCAAGGTAGCCAAACAGAAGCTCCTGGCTGCTCAAGACCGGTACCGGAAAGCCGAGAACAAGCATCGTCGGGAAGTCTCATATGCAGTGGGCCAGGAAGTCTGGCTCCGCCTCAAACCGCACCGCTATCCCACCCTGATCCAGCAGAAAGACAAGCTTGCCTATCGTTATGCCGGACCGTTCCGCATCACGAAACAGGTAAATGCGGTGGCTTACCAGTTGGCGCTGCCGGCGGGATGGAAGCTCTGCCGCACTTTCCATGTCTCCATGCTCAAACCCGTGGTTTCCCGCCGACAGGACCTCCTTCCCGATTCCCCTCACCAGGTCCCTGTTTCTGATGCCCAGCCGACACTCCATGTCCCCACACCCTCTTTTCCCACTCCTCCGTCCACCATCCCACCAGCATCCAGCCCTAACGTCCCAGACCGGATCCTACAGCGCCGGGAACGCAAACTTCGCAACCGGACTGTCGTGGATTTTCTGGTCGGATGGACGGACGAGACAGATGACTCCGCTACCTGGGAGCCTGCCTCTTTTGTCTCCGATTCCCCAAACTCCACGCTCTCATCACCGGCCAGGAGGACCCGGCCCTCTCTTAAGGGGGGGAGAATGTCACAACAAAGGATGCGGCCGATCCTAAGCTAGGCACACGAACAAGGTACCGAGTTCAAACGCCATCCGGGTCATCATTATTCGCCTCATCCGATCGCTATAAAGATGAGGCATTTGATTTCGTGAATTACTAACCCACTATTCGCTATTATCCCGATATTCGCTATTTCGGTTATTAGGCTATCCGTCATTTACGTATCTAGAACCACGGCTATTCAAACAGCTTATGACTAGAAATTGTAATAGGTAGACAATGTAGGATCCCGTGAATCGAATCGGTTTTAGGTAGACGAGTAGTTGGGGCAACCTTCTTGGCCATTCCCCACACTGTATAAAGGGGAATTGCCTCAAGCAAGACAAATAATCTTTTGTGCGCTCAGTAGCCTGACTGTATGTCACAGAATTTCGGTTGTGGCAATCTTATTATTTTATATTTTATTTATACAATATACTAAAATGATCAAATGATTAATAACATGATTAACTAATTACATGGGGGCCTTATTTAACATAACCCTTTTACAACATATATTTAGAGTGACTACGTGATTTTACAACATATGTTTTTATAAGATATATTATTGTAAAATGTATCAGGCTATCCATTTGCACATTACCAAAACCTCCTCTAAGCACTTAACTATGTATGTACACACCAACTTAATTAGTCTCTCTCATTTACTAGGCAGCCAATTTGCACATTACCAAAACCTCCTCTAAGCACTTAACTATGTATGTACACACCAACTTAATTAGTCTCTCTCATTTACTAGGCAGCCAACTGTACACTTATCTTTTCTTTTGCTTCCTGCCATTTTGAGGGCAAGTGCCATCCAATTGCTATCTCCTTAGCCACAATGTCCTTCTACCTCCTTTTGTCACATTATTCTTCATGGCTACATCTTTTGTCAAATTTTCATAATTAGTAGATTTCCCCTTGGTAGAAAAGCAACATGAGTATAATAAGAATGAGAAAGTAGTAAGTAGGACATTGTATATGTTACAGTTGTACAATGTGAAAGGGCATTGTTCACGCCCTCTAGACGATGTCACTCTAAGATGAAATTGCAGGTGCGAAATACTCGGGAAACATATAGCTGGAACTAACCAAGTCGGTCACCCGACGATAACGTCTGAACGATGTCCTCATAATTGCGTCCTAGATAGTGCGACAAAGAGAGAAAGTGAGGATAGCTTAAGGAGAAGCCAACCTTGTTTGTGCGCGATATTGTGTGGTGTGAATTAGACACAATTCCGGCTCAAGTGCCTTCCCCTGAGAGAGCATCTCAAAAATTATAATGACAAAAGAATTTAATATGCACCTTGTGTGATAATGCACCTTGCATGGTGCCCTTTGTTGGGTTTTTGCCCCTTTGTTTTTGGGGTGGATGGGTTTTTCCATCTCTTTTTTATAATAAAGTCTTCTTTTGCCTTGTGTGATAATCGTCCTACTTTTGCCTTGTGTGATAATCGTCCTACATAAGTTAACTCCACAAGCGCTTAAGAAGCCTCTTGTCGATTAGTTGCCTCTACCTCCACCGCGTGAAAAAATTCTTGATTGGAAGAAGAACAACATGACAAGGAGAACTCGTCGCCCAAAGCTCGACAACTGTCCTGAAACATCGGGAGAAAAGTCAGAAGATTGGAAGAAGTGGATGGTCAAAGCCCTCTATCAAGTGGTTTTAGAAGATTTGAGAGTTCTTGGAAGAAGCCAAAGAAAAATATGGAGGCCACATCTCGTAACGACGAAGATGCGAAAGATGGTAACTAAGAAGAATTAATTAGCTAATTACTATGACACATAATCATGTGCAATAGACACTTCGAATTTGCCTGAGTGTGTAAGGTTTCTGTTAGACAAAGGTAAGGTATTTCTTCCTATTCTCATTGGCTTTGCAATTCATAAATAATATCAATAAATAGATATAAAATAAATTGTGCAAAATTTTTAATTTTAATTTATAAGTCACATTTCCGATGCACTTAATACCCTTGTTCCCATTGTCTCGGAGGTAGATGGGATTTCCCATCTCTTTTTCTTTATGAAATCTCCACTTTCCTTCACAACTACCATAACATCCTTGTACTTTGCAGAGAAAAGGAGAAAGGATTTATCAGTGCCTATAAAGTGGAGGATTGAAGAAGAAGAAGAAAAACGATTTTATTTAAGTGCACTAAGGACTAGAAAGTGTAAGATTGAAGAAGAAGAACAAGAAGAATTTTATTGAAGTCCACTAAGGACGGATTTCCGTGGGACTTGGTACTTAACCATGATATGTCTAAACTACTTGCACCAAGGGCATCCATTCCCTTTAGGCATCCCATCTAAGTACCGATCCAAGGGTAGGATGCTTAATAACGACGTTCTTATAAATGTGTGTCATATGAGTTTAAATACGTCCGAACACGTATCCTTCCTCCGTTAATTCGTGCCTTGAGATGCGGTGAAGGGAAAATGCATCTAGTGTTCAACGTGGCCCATCCTCGGCCTGGTAGCTGACAGATGTGAACCGGAACCTTGCATGTACGAGGAAAAATCGCCCGATCTTTAAAGAGGAGCTTGAGGGGACGAAGCTTACGGACTGACTGAGGTCCAGGCCAATGCGAGTTTGTGGCTGGAGTATGCAGCTTGGTTGGCTCACCATGTCGAAGATCTTGTCGTGTGCAATTGAGCTGCAATGCTGCGACCATGCATTGCATCTGGATGACTGCGCTTCGGGCCTCTAGATAGGACACGGAGGTTTGTGGGTAGCGGGAGAAGAGCTAGCAGAGCAGAAATGGCTTTGCGGGTGCACCTGCTTCTTCCTTCCTGTGCAGGACGGCGTCGCTCCTTGGGTTCTGCGGGCGCCCTGGGGGTGGATTCGGGGTGGATGTGCACTAGCTCGAAGGTGCGGTTTCGTAAGGGGTGCGGGGCTTGTGAGAGTGTGAGCCAGAAGATGGTCGCGGGGTTAGCTTGTTGCAGTAAATGATTAATATGAGGTCTGCCATGTGATCTTAGCCAGGTTCTGTTGAGACGGACGTGGCGGTCGCACACGGTCAGTGCAGGGCTGTCGTTCCCGAACTTACAAGCAGATGACTTCAGGCATCCTCTGGATAGGCAGGTTGGTTCTGTATGTTGAGCTCAAGGACGATTGCATTGGCCAGGTCACATGTGCTGAACGTGGTTGTCCCTTTGCAGAACACTGCTCTTTTACGTGCAATTCCTGGGGTTAAAGATGTTGGGAAGCTTTTGCTAGGTATGGTCCAGGGCTGAATTGCTGGACAGTGTTTGATTCTCTTCAGGAGTGGCATGATCACTGGGCCAGCCTGTATGTGGCTTTGTGACAGCTGGTGTGTGATGTCTCGTGTAGGCCCGGTGGCGGAGCAGGTCATGCTCATGGAAAATATTGGCAAGTCTGTGCTAGTCAGCGAGGATCAGGTGTACCACTGCCCTACGTAGTCTTCTCTCTTGTGGATCGCTGCGAAGACGAGTGCTAACATTCTCCCTTGGAGTTTTTCACAGCTGTCCGAGCTGCACTACCTCATGGTAGAGGCTGCTAACATACTGAATCTGGAGGCCCCAGACCTCTACGTGCGCCAAAACCCCAACCCTAATGCCTACACACTGGCCATATCTGGACGGAGACCATTCGTGGTAGTACACACCAGCCTTGTGGAGCTTCTGGATAAGAGAGAACTGCAGGTGTGATGTTCCTTCTCCTAACGCGCAAACACTTTCTCGAAGTGTCTGTATTGGAACCTCTTGAAGCATGATACTTCCCCTTGATGCAGGCAGTCTTGGCGCATGAGCTGGGGCATTTGAAGTGCGACCATGGCATTTGGCTAACTTTCGCAAATATCATTGCACTGGGTGCATACTCCCTGCCAGGTGCGTGCCGCCTATTCCCTTTGCTACAATCCACCTTTGTCTCAGGTTCCATAACATACGTGGTTGTTCACCTTGTCAGGGCTTGGTGGTGTAATTGCCCGTAATTTGGAAGACCAAATTATGAGATGGCTAAGGGCAGCCGAACTCACTTGTGACAGGGCAGCTCTCCTGGTAGCTCAGGATCCCAAGGTATACATACCATCCTCTTGTCGCTTTCAGAACAACTTTTCATGTCTGCACAACTGAGGCTAAGCCTCACTTCGCCTGGGCAGGTTGTTGTGTCGGTGCTTATGAAGCTTGCGGGCGGGTGCCCATCTCTTGCGGACCAATTGAACGTGGACGCCTTTTTAAAACAGGCCCGGTCTTACGATGACGCATCCAAGAGTCCTCTAGGATGGTACCTCAGGTGTGACCACTGCCCTGCGCATCCTGGTTGATAATTCCACTACATATTAATCCACCTCAGACCCGCTAACTTGCCGTGCTTATGCAAATACGCAGGAACGCGCAGACAGAGCAGCTGTCCCACCCATTGCCTGTCCTTCGAGCACGAGAGATCGATCAGTGGGCTCAGAGCGCCGACTACAAGGCACTGTTAGCAAAGGCCTCGAGATCTGTGTCGAAGGTCTCGTCAAGTGGAAGTGCTTTCGTACCTGCCGTCTCTCCTAGATGATAATTTTCTAGTATGCGTGTACTATACTAGGCCTCCTACGTGTGTAAATAGTTAATTAT
The DNA here is from genome assembly GCA_010909165.1 of Anthoceros angustus. Lineage (NCBI taxonomy): Eukaryota > Viridiplantae > Streptophyta > Anthocerotopsida > Anthocerotales > Anthocerotaceae > Anthoceros > Anthoceros angustus. Next base: position 779,105 of record VJWM01000016.1, read on the forward strand.
TACAATCTGTTAATGGAAAGCACCTAAATAATTTTCACGAATTGCCTACGAACAGCGGACAGAGCATGGATCTGGAAGCTTCCTGCTACACTACAAACCAGCGCCGAAGCCTTTGCTATGGCTTTGGCTATTGTGGCTGGGATGCTACTATTGAAGAATCTGCTCTTGAGGTTCAGAACCATGCAATTTGTGCTACGACTGCCGGATAGGGTTCTATGCAGTGTGTTCCCGGAAAGATTCAACAGAAATCAGGCGTGACCGTGTCCTTCAAGCTTGATAATGGGAAGTTAAGGTAAACCTGTCGATGCCACCTTCGTCGCAACCGATACCATTCACCATTCCAGGAGCACAGAGCCTGGCGTGCTTTCCGATTTGCCGATGCACCAACGCCTTCTGCCACAATCCGCTGCTTCCGCGCAGTCAGGATCCGCCCTTGCATCGAAGAGGAATCCGACCGTCAGGCGTTATGAACTTCAGCACAACTTGCCTTTGGCCTTGCCGACAAAACACAATTCTGCTGCTCTCCGTATGTCACACCACCTTGGATTGCCGTGCACTAACTTGCCTCAAGCGTGGATTGCCGTAAAACGTCAGAAGAAAAGGACAGAATCCATGATTTGACAGCCATAAGACGCTTGACGAACACAAGCTCCGTAGTTCAAGAACGTCGGTGAGGACATACCATTGCACTGCAAGATGAAATGTTTTTATCCTTTGTGGTGGACATGTCTCTGTAGCGACCCAGTGCTGTCTAGACCGCCCAGAGAACGCAGTCACATCAAATTTTGTACAGAAGCACTTTAGGTGGCTCGCTCCGCCTTGCATGCGGCTGAGCCTAGATTTTCATTAGCTTGACTTGCCCTGGGGCAAACGTCCAGAGCCTGCATTGAAGCTGTGAGGCATAGATTCTCATAAGCTCGACTTAGTCTGGAGAAAACCTCCAGACCCTGCATTGGAACCCCGACTCGCATATTCACTTCGAAGTGTTCGTCGCATCACTTTGTTGGAGGCTGTTCGAGGAAGTGATGGAACTACCACCACTTGGCTCACCTGCAAGCAACAACTTCAATCAATATGTGCAGGTGTAGACATCGCAGATTCTGAAAAGGAAAAAGTTATTGCATTGAGATCACCTTAAACAAAGGGTTAAGTCTGGCTTGGATAGCCTGGCTGAAAGACTGCTTAAGCGTGCTGACAGAGATATTAGCAGGGGTGCCCTTCAGCACAGTTACAATCCAAAGCTCTTCAGGACCACCAACTGCCGGAGGAACACCTATTGCTGCCGTTTCGAGCACACTTTCATTTGAACTGTTGCACAACCTTTCAATCTCCACTGAGCTCACCTGACAGCAAGGTTGAAGATCATCAACAAGCGAAGTTCATCGCTCCACGTTCTTCTCTCACTTTATTCGGTGATGTTTGTGCTGGAGAGGGTAATCGAGTGTTTACCTTGATTCCTCCGAGGTTCATCGTGTCATCCACTCGGCCATGGGCACGGTAGAAGCCACCTGCAGTTCGTTCAAATTCATCCCCGTGTCTTCTTAGAATCTACAAGACGTGTCCCCATACTAGTTAGATGCTGTGACTCCCAACTGTAAGCACGTGACTGCAAACATTGGAAGATCTCACCTTCCCATTGTAAACGGGCATGTCCTTGAAATACACTCGAAAGTGATCTGCATTTAACAGAGTTGATGAAGATCCAAGCATGACTGGATTCAAAGCACACTCGCCTATGCCTGGCTTGTCTAGAGCCTGCCAACAACATAGTGCACAGGCAACATATCGCAGTTGAGTGTACACTTTATGGCTACACCAGGGAAAGAAGGACGTGCTTGAAGTGTTGAAGGTGAACAAGAAGAACACCAGGGGCACCCCACGGTCATCTAAGAGGGTTACAGCACATCCCATCGCTGGAGTGCTGAATGCTGCTAATGCTTGGGGTTGTAACAAAGAACCAGTCACGAAAGCTCCTCCGATTTCCGTTCCTCCACAATATTCAATCACTGGTTTATAATTTGACCTGCCCATCAACCATAAATAGTCATCCACATTTGATGCCTCCCCTGTCGAGCTAAAACATCTGGTAAACAATTCGCAGGAACGAAGTAAGGTTAGTTTGAATCCTTTCAAAAGAGGACCCAAGTCGAGAGAGGCAAAAACCCCAGTAATGTATACCAAAAGTGGGTGGATGAGAATCACATGCAAGACCTCACCTTATGCTGGACCAGTCCAGTCCAGCCACGCAATCAGTGCTCTTCCATGCTTTCACAATGCTTGGCACAACACCAAGCATCGTGACCCTAGCATCCTGCAGATGCGACAGGGGCGTCGGCTAAAACTCGCAGACTACATGGCTGAAGATTCTCTCATTTAATGTGCTTCCTGACGTACCTGCACAAACTTGGCAAACCCACGGCCAGATGGGGCCCCGTTGTACAAAGCAATGGTTGAGCCATTGAGTAATGCCGCATATACAAGCCACGGTCCCATCATCCATCCCAAGTTCGTGGGCCATGCAACCACATCCCGTCGTCTTAGGTCGTGATGAGCCCACGCATCTGCTGCAGCCTTAATGGGCGTAATATGTGTCCATGGTATTGCTTTTGGATCTCCTGTTAAAATCCATCTAGAATAAATCATCTCCCTGACATGGTGAAGAGCCAACAGAGCAAACCAGAATGAAAACCATCACAAACAATCTACGTCAGAGGAAAAAACTTCTGCCATGCCATCAGAGATCATCTTCAGCAATATTTTACTACAATAATGAGAGCTATTGAAGAGATGAATGAGCAAAAAGTATGCCTGTTGTTCCGGAGGAGAAAAGAATGTTTGAGAAAGCTTGGACAGGCTGGACCACAGCCTCAAATTCGAATGGACTGCCAGTCATTATAAACAAAATGAGCTTGATGACGCCAGGCAAGGCAATAAAATAACATCATGGGCAGAGCACAGACAGACCTGGTGAGGCTATCAGCGAGAGTGAGGAAATATTCCCAAGATATGTCACCTTTCCTCATGGACACAGGCAAGCTGTGGCTCTTCTCTTTGATTACAATTGCAGCTGGAGCATTGGCCTCCACAACTCGACTGCCCAAGCACAGTCCAAGAGTGAAAGACTGGCACATATCACATCATCAGGAATCCATGGTGATAGTCAGGGTACCTACGAGTACAAGGGAAGTGCCTTTGTACCACGCACGATGAAGTCCTGAGGCAGTTACCAAAAGACAAGGTGAAAAAAATGCAGTAGGTTGAGGGAAACAATAAGCTGACAACAGATTTCTAGACATCTGTGTGTCTGGAGATGCACACGCAAAATGCACTGTTGTATGTTCATGCCATTGGCATACCTGAGTGAAGACGCCTTTAGCCTTGGATATTTGTAAGCGGGTTGCAATTTCTCTTGGGGCAAAGCTGTCGGCTATTGAAACCACAACACATCCTGCAAGCACAATAGCGAGGTAGATGACGACCGCGTGCACTGTCATGGGCATGTCAATGGCAATGGCATCACCCTTCTTGAAGCCATAGATCTGCAAGGCATTTGCCACCTGACTGAAACCAGGCAACAAGGATGTTGTGACGTTGTTGCATCTCCACCGGACAAAAGGAACAGACAGAGTAAGAGCATGTGGTAATCAGACGCTTCGTTACCAGACTCTTGCCCTGAGCTGATCCAGGGTCAAAGACTCCAAGGAGTCATCTTCCCCTTCATCCCTCCACAAAACCGCAACATCTAGCCCATCCTTGCGAGAGTTGGGTTGCAGGCACCAGGAGGCAGCATTGAGAGTAGCCCCAGGTAGCCACGTCCCCTCCGGAGACGAGGTGGTATCCACAATACAGGACGGTTGGTCCACGAAAGGCACATCCAGCTCTTCCAGCACAATGCTCCAGTAAGCCTAAGCCCGACACCACACTGGCAGTCAGACTCCGTAATCCCATCACCTCGTGGTACTAGACCCCAAAAAACACAAACCCCACCTCTGGATCTTCAACGGACACCTTCTGCCACTCAACAAATCCCGAAACCACATCCTCACACCGAGAACCCAGCAGCTGCCTACCCTCCAACTTCAGGATCCGACCCACGTTGGTAGCCTCCGCGGATGCCCTGAATTCAACCCACATCCAGACCCTCCCACATGAAAAACAAATTCACCCACACACACATCCACACACATACAAACATAACCACCGAGCTTACTTACAACGAGGGCACCCAAGCGGGCGGAGGCCCCTGCTCCGCAGAATTCCAATCCCGGAAGCTGCACGAGTAGAGCAGGCGGTGCAAGGCGAAGGGATGCGAAGGCCGCAGCAGGAACCGCGAAATACTCCTCCACACGGCGGGGGGCTCAGCCGGGCCCGCACGATCCAGCACCCGGTGCAAGGCCTTGAGCACGAGCTGGGCTTGGCCATGCTCCAGACCACATCGAAGCAGATGCTCCAAGCGCACCCCCGGCAGCCGCAGCTGCAGCACGTCCCACCATGGCTCGGCCGAGGCCATGGCCATGGCCATGCTCGCAGGATGAGGATGAGGATCAGGCTCCCGTCGCTGCTCCTGCTCCCAGGCTGCGCCAAGTGCCATGCCAGGCCAGCATGGACACCGAAGCTGACCCACTCCACCTCACTTTCCTAGCAACAAAGTGCTGCACTGCACTGCACTGCGCTTCACGCTCCACGCTCCACGCTCCCAGCATGTATGTACGTACGTACGCGTACAGTCCAACCGTGTGTATGCATGTATTCAACCGGTAGGTGGAGTAAAGATAAAGGAGGCCAGTGAACGAGAATTGGTGCAGGTCAAATGAAAGGAAGTGCAGCGTATGTACGTACGTACAGTAAAGCGTTGCGGTGGTGGGCCCGGGTTCCGAGTTAGGGCAAAGGCGCAAGAGACTCGAGACGCGGCCTAGAATATCATATGATATAGGGCAGGCGGAAAAGTAGGGTGTCAGAGTGGGGGAAAGGTGGAAGCGGCCACTTTTGCTGGCGACCGAGAGGCGTGGCTGCATCTGCCACCGTCCGACCGTGGGTCGGGCCCGGTTCCCGAGCCCTAACCCTGATCCCTGCCGGATTCTGCCTGTCAGCCGTACGCCTGCCATAGCCAGAGAGCCAGAGAGCCAGAGCCCGAGCCCGAGCCCGGCCGTGGCATGGCACCATGGCATGGCCCATGGCCAGCTGCAGGGCATCGAAGCACGCGAAGCAGGTCATGATGCCTGCGGTGCTCACGGCGGGGTCACTGCTCCCCGAGGGCGAGGCAAGAAACGGCAGCAGGGAACCAGAATGCAGAGCTCGGATTATCACTGTGTCTTGGGGAAGGGAGATGGGACCGAGGCGTCGGGATTCACGTCCCGACGGAGCCGTGTGATTATGGCCCTGCTGCCTTGCGGTTGTTGCAGTTCCACCTCTCATGGCCGCGGGATAGGGTCAAAGGGCATACAGGGTGTGGAGTGTGGAGCATGGTAGGGTAGGGCAACGAAGGGTTCTTGCTTTGCTTTCTTTTCCTCCCGCCTTTCTCTTTTTCCTTTCGGTGGGTGAGTACCGGGTACAGCAGCGTCCGTGTGGAGTGGTGCTCTTATCCGAGTGAAGGGCAGGGTACTGGCCAGGTGGTTGAGACCCGGTCCCTGCGGTGGATCTGGTCGCATGGAGGTGTATGGCTTTGCAAACGCACTTACGCACAGTGATGTTTGTCGGTCCAATGAGGGAGTGGAGGCGTCGTCGCTCGTAAAACAGTTATGACGACCCCGCCACCGGGCGGCCCATACATGAGATTGATGAGGAGGCAAACGGAGATGCAGGATGGAGCTCTTTATGGTTCTTTTGTTCAGCTGTGTGCAATGGCGATGGAGCGAGAAAGAGAGAGACGTGGGTTGGTGGGCTTGGCTCCCACATCTCAACTAGAGGACTGTATCACCATACAATAGTGTTTGTGACATTGTGTAACCTGGTCAGCGTTGGGGCCCGGAAACGACAACGGGGTTCCCGGAAGAATGTCACAGCGCATCACTGTGACGAGCGCCAAGCATGTGGCTCTCACACTGTCTCCACGATAGAGCGCAGCCGACACAGAATCTTTTGATGGCATGCTCGCCCCGGCCCATCGGCCCCATCCCTGCTCCCCCTGAAAGCAGCGCTGGCATTTTTCTCCCGGGTATTACCTCCCTTGTTTGTAAGTATCTTTGCATCATGCCTCTCCCTCCTTTCTAATTTCCTTTGCCGAAAGTTGCTTGCTTCCTGCATTCTTCTACATTCTCAAGACCCTTCCCTTTGTCTCGAGAGTCGCAGGTGCCTTCGGTCGGGCTGTCTCCTAGAAAACCAAGGAAGAACGAGGTTCAAGGTGGCACAGAGCACCACACACATTCACGCGAGCAGCTTCTGCAATATTGTACATGGGGACATGCCACATGGGGCATGGCGCATGGACAGGGTAGGGAAGGGCAGGGCAGGGAATGACGATGAGTCGATGACGCGCGCATCCAAAAGCGGCGTTTGTTGTTGAGCGGCCAGGAAGGTCAGGGCAGGGCAGGGCGTGGCGTGATGTGGTGCGTGATGTTGCAGAGGGTAGCTACTAGCGGAGGCTCCATGGAGCACACTCCACAAGGCTGGCTCCCGAGGAGGCGGGGACGGAACTCCGGGGACCGGGGACAGGAGATAGGCATCATCGGTTGGCACAGAGCGAACGGCGTGGCGACGTGTGCGTCCTCAGATGGGAGTCGTGGGCGGTCAAGGAGGAGAGAGCGGGGTGCGGGACTCGGGAGAGGGGGGAACTGATGAAGCGAATCGGGGATCGGGATCGGGATTGGGCAGAGCAGTAGCAGAGCAGGAGCAGGAGCAGAGCGGCGCTAACATCCACGCTCCTTGCAGAAGGCGAGGAGGCGAGCAGAGTCCCAGAGGCGGCCCCTCCCTCCAATTCCAGCTTCGCGACAGAAGCGCCTTTCCGCTCTGGTGAGCTGGTGCGACAGTGCGCAGGATTGCATGTCAGAAGGGCTGTACGTGGCCTTGAATGCCACCACCCTCTGCCTTTATGTGTAGCAGTTGGGCATACATAACCCAATGACTCCCAATAACACAAGCCCTTCGCCCCGCGGCCCCCGCCCCGGCCATGGAATTAAATGATAGGCACCTGCTATTCCCGGCTTCCCCCCCACGAGCATCTGCCCTAATTTTCCGAGCTGCTTTCCTCACACAGCACAGCCTGCGAATGATCGGATTCGGCGGCATCTGCTGCTCTGCCCAGCCCCTGCCATCCTATAGCCGCTAGTGCGGCCAGGACTGCACTTTTGGCCATTCCGCACCACCGGCCTCATATCCCGCTGCAAAGCCGCTGCTACTTTTCGCACATTCATTTCCGCTGGGGCCTCTGCCAGCCGGCGCCTGGTGCGTCGTCCTCCTTGCTCCCTGCTCCCTGCTCCCTGCTCCCTGCTTCCTGCTCCCTGCTCCTTGCTCCTGGCTCTGGCTCTGGCTCGCTGCTAGACGTCCATGGCGAGGTGAGCTTTACCTACCACCTCGCTCCACTATTACTGCGCCTTTTACACCGCGCAAGGACACTTACGTGTACCACACCTCCTTCGTACATACGTTGTGCTGGCGGCAGCAGCAAGCTCTGCAACAGCGGCAGCAGGGCATGTATGTCGTAGATAGTTACCTGCCGCGATGATGCTCTCTTCTGTTCCGCCTGCCTGGCTGCGATGTGATGAGCAGCGCTTCATGCATCCGATTCCTCCCAGGCGGCCAGGCCGGGCCAGGCCAGGCTCCAAAATATCGCCCTACCCTGCCCTGCCCTACCCTGCCCTGCCCTGCCCTGCCTGCCCCGCTCCTGCGTGTGACCGTGCTCACGTCCACACCAGCGACCGACTTCGGCCCACACGGCTCCGGTGTGAACAGGGATGGACCAGCAACGCGACAAACGCCATGTGCCGCTCCAATTCACGTCTCGCTCGCTTCACATGTGCTCCACCGTCTCACGCTTCCGCGCACCTAATCTATCACCTTTGCCTCCCGATTAGCAGGCAGCCTGGGGGAATGGAATACTCTACCTATTACCCCCGCCTGTCGCCTCCCCTCCGCACGGGCAGCGGGCAACGGGCAGCGAGCAGCGGGCAGCGGGCACCTGCCCGGGGCAGCGGCGGGTCCCGCGCTATGCCGGACTCTGCTCTGCCTTCTGGGGACCACACACACTCGGGAGCTGTGCTGCTCTGCGCTGTGATAGCAATCCCACTCCCCCGGGCCCCGCTGCGCACCTTGTGGCAGGCAGGCGACACGAACGTCTTGGACCAAGTGGCCGATTTCGGCATTTGGATTACGGGACCGGGGATGCGGGTGTGGCTTACGGGCTCCAAACATCTCAAGTCCTTTACTTTTAAGTATATATAATACAGAAGGGAGGGAAGGAAGGAACGGACGAAGGTGAGGAGACGGAGCAGGGCATAAGCAGAGTACGCGTACGTCACTGTCTGGCCCACAAAGGCCCGGGAAAAATTTATTCTACGCTCGCTACGTGACAGAAGGTGAGCTGGAATCGAGCATGGCGTAGGTAGCCATCCCACTTTTTACCCCTCCACCACCAGGATAAGCTACCTCAGCCTCTACTCCGCCCTGCTGCGCTCTGCTTGCTTTGCACCGAGCAAGAGGGCACTCCAGCCCCCTTGTTTAGAGAGGGGGCACACTGATTCTTTCTTCACAGACTGCATCAAGTCGCTCCTCCTTTCCATAGCTTCGGGCTATTCCTCGGAGCTGCACATCCATCGGCCACACACACTCAGATATCACTTCTCTACTGTTTGAATGCATCAGCCACAACCCTTGACGACCAACTAAAAATACTCACGGATGCAGGCCGCCTCTGACCGCTTCATGATGCGCAGGCGCTTCACAGATGCAATGAATAGGCTGCAGCAACCGAAACCGCAACCCAAACCGAAAAAACATCAGTATCTTGTTGGCAGCATGCCATCATCCAGCGTAGCTAAGCATACAGACGCATTCCTCTTCACTTACGTCCAAGGCACATCTCCGACCAACATCAAGTCCCCGTCTTGGTCTTCGTAGGTGAGCACATACTCCGAACCCTGAAGCAGCTTCAATGGCTTGCCATCACCTGTGGCGCTTTGCTCCACTGCACGAACCAGAGACGTTCTTAGCATCACCCCCACCTCACCACCATCGTCGCACATGACTACAAGGCAACCACCCAGCACGCAAACCCTACCGTAGCGAGTGAACATCTCCTCCAGCACCACAGACAGCTTCTCATAGCAGCTGTGGATCCTCAGGTCCACCTTCCGCCCGAACGGAATCCCGTCCATGTACACCTTCACGAAGCAGTAGTTGGACGACACCGCCGTGGGGGAAGGATTGCTGCTGGCCCTCGGCCCCGCCTCCCCGGAAGGCCGCATCACCTTAGGCAAGCCCTCCAGGACAGGCCTGGGCACAGCAGGACTGGCCAGCGTCGCCTTGCCTGGCGAGGCCGAGGCACAGAGGCTCTCTCCCCCCTTCAGAGGCGGAGGACTAGGCACACTGCTCTTCCTAACCGCGCGTACTGGCGGCCATCCGACCACAGGCGCCGATCTGCATCCAATCCAATCACTCCGCCATCAGCTCCATTACAATTCCCAACAAACCCCACCCCAAGAAACCACTATCATGCGGCCGGCCATACCTGCCAGCAGGAGACGCAGCCGCCTCGGAAGAAGGAGCAGCAGCCTTCCTTCCACTCTCGACCGTGGAACCCTCGGAGGCGAAGGCGCTGCACTGGGCGGAAGTGGGAGTAGTGTCCCCCCCGCCACTTCTTGGCACCCTGTTGTTCTCCCAAGAGAAGCTCATGTCACGGTGGCACATGCTGCCCCCTTCCCCGATGAACTTGGCAGAAGAAGGCGCCTCCAGAGGGGACTTTTGAGACGGAAAAGGCCCGAACGAGCCCGCCGACTGCTCCAGGGCCTGCCACGGAGGAGGCAGACTGGGGACCCGGAAACCCGACGGATACTTCCCGCTCCCGGGCTTGCCATCCGCATCCCCCGGCCCGGCCCCGGCTCCGCCGAGCTTGGCGGCCGAGAAGCCACTGAAGAGCGAGGGGAAGCTAGGGCGGCCATCGCTGCACTCCTTGTGCCCGCCGTGGTCAGAGAAACAAGGCGACTTCATGCCAAGAGCCGTGCTCCCCGCGAGGCCGTTCCGGGCCCGGAGCTCCCCGGCCTCCCCTGCACCACTCCCATTCCCATTCCCGCTCCCATTGGTAGCTTCAGGAAACGAGCGCTTAGCCTCCATCGGATCCGACAGAGAGCGCTTGGATTCTGACAAGCCACCAATGGCCTCCGAAAACCCCCGCTTCGCCCCGGCCTGCATGAGGCGGCCGTCCTCCCCCGCCGGGGGCGGCCCCAGCGGCCCCAGCCTCAGCTCCGTCTCCCGCATGTTGAGGTTCGAGTCCGTATCCAGCGCGTCGTCCCCCTTCACCTCGCTCCTCTCCTTCTCCTCGGCCGGCGCCGACGACACGTCCGACATGTAGTCGTGCTCCGCGAGCCCCCGGCCCCTGTGCTCGTTGTTGAGTCGTGCTCCTCCGCCACCAGCTCCTTCTCCACCATCACCGCCTGCGGGAGACCTCGTGCGGCCCCTGCCCCGCCCCCGGCCCCGGCGCAATGCCGGCAAACGGACTCCACACCCGACCTCCCGTGAAGCCATGCCCGTGCCCGTGCCCGCCCCCGAGCGACAGATTCCGCGCCTGGATGAAGTTGTCCCCGGACGACATGGACGCCTGCAAGGCGCTGTACCGCTGCTGCTGCGCGGAGAGCGAGAACAAACCCCGGGGATGCGGGTGCTGCGGATGCGCGGAAGAAGCGCAGGACGCGTTGTGCAAGCTCTCGCTCTCCAGCCCGGACTCGGACGAGTACACTGCAGAAGGCATTGGCAAGGCCTCTACGCCCAAGACCTTCCTCCTCCTCTTCCCCTACCTCCCGCCTCCGCCTCCTTCCTCTCTTGCCGCAACCAGCATTCGCTTCTCCGCATCCAGAGCATGAATAAATGCGGCAATGCGCAGCGGCCACCGCATCTGCTTCTTTCCAAGACAGCGGCAGCTGCCAGGCTCAAATGCGCCGTGCTGCGGCTCCTGCAGCGGCAGCGGCAGCGGCTCCAGCTCGCTGTGCGTCCGTCTCCGGCGCCAGGCCCTGGCGGCCCGGCAGGCGCAGCAGCGCTGCGGGCACGGCCATGGCAGGCGACAGCAAAGAAGCGGCGCAGCGGGAAAGAAACGGCGCAGGCCTGGGCTGGTCTCGTCTCGTCTGGTCTGGTCTCGTCTCGTATCGCCTCCTCGCGGCCTCGCCCGGGCTGGGCGTGAATGAACGGATGTGGGGAATGTCTTGCGCGGAGGGAGGAAGGGCCCTCAGGGAGGAAGGAGGAAGGAGGGAGGAGGAAGGAGGAAGCGGGCTATAGGGAGAGGATGGATGGATAGGCGGGGTAATAAGCGGAGAGGGAGACGACAGGACTGCGTGGGTTGTCGGAGGGAGGGCAGGCAAGGACCCCCCGGAGCCGGGTGCCCATGGGACCAGGCGGCGGGGCATTATTATTGACGCTCCTCCGGGCCCCGGGGTATTAACAGGAGCCCCTTTTGCCGCATTATCCCCACTTATTTTAGGACTTCCGGATCCCGCGAAATCGCTCGCCTCGCCTCGCCTCGCCTCCCTACCCTTCGCTTTCTCGAAAAATGTCGCACAGTCCCACCGGCACCGGACGGGTAGGTGGTAGGTGGTGAGTGGCCTGTCGGCCGCCTTTAATCCCATTTTTGCATTTTAATATTCCCCACCGCACCGGGCCGGGCCGGGCCCCGACACCCGGTCGCCATCGCGTCCGCGTCATGGGACGGGGAACGGCAACGGGGAACGGAAAGGGGAAGGGGCATGTGAGCGCCTAGGAGTGGACTCCCCCTCTCCTCTGCATGTGTCGGGTCTGTGTCCATCGCTCTCTCCTTCACCTTCCCGCCACCTTGCCGTGTTGCTCTGCCCCTTCGCCTTGTAGACTAGTAGTACACACTCAGCCAGCTCTCCATCAATCCACTCAAGCTTACACCAAGACGCCCTTCCTTCGGGCTTACACTAGACTCCATTCTAGACATCGGGGGTTGCCTCGGTGAGACCAGCATTATCTTGAATTGAATTGAGTTGAATTGACGTAGTGTAGTCCTCTTTGGACTACTATCTGTATCGTGTGATGGGTTGTGGTTATTTTATTTTTTCACTTTCATGGGATTATATTCTGTTTATATATACGTAATGCTTCATGACGTTGAGTACTTGTGATCGTTATGTTTGTGTAGAAGTTTTTATTCGGATCACCTTTTACCGGTGGACACTGGCAACATAGAAGGGACAAAGAGGAGACACCAACAAACTCTGACAACGAGGGGAGACAGAGAGAAAATGTGTCATTATTGCTGGCATGTTCCAAGCGCATATTTATCCGACATCGTCGTCGTTGCACTGTCCACCCAGTTGGGTAGCCCACCATGTGATAGCTGGACCGTGTGATAGCTCGACCGCAATACGATACATACGGAAAAGAAAGTGGTTGAGATGCAAATTAGACTTTACGAGAGAGAGGGAAATGTTCAGCTTCGTGCACTGTACATGGCGTCATGTGAGAGCTGGAGCTTGTGATAGCTCGACTGGAACACGCACGATACATACGGAAAAGAAAGTGGTTGAGATGCAAATCAAACTTTACGAGAGAAAGAAATGTTCAACTTCGTGCACTGTACATGGCGTCATTGTTCTTGCATTCTACACTGCATGTGCCTTTATGGCTCCAAATGTTGTACAATGTTTGTACGTTGCACACGTCTCTCTGACCTGCAACATTGTTAGAAGTATATCGTTTGCTTACTATTCAATTCAATTCTCTTGGAGTATCATCTGTCCAGGTGGGTGGACTGTGAGATATCGGCATTATGTCATGTTTTACATGTGATCAAAAGAAGAATAATATTACAATAAGTTAAGTCTATCATGATGATTTGCTTGATATTTCAATTAATTTAAACGTCCATGAAAAATAAGAATTGAATCATGGTAATCATCCAATCACGATGCACCTTAAGTTTTGTGTTTTTTTCATGTTGATTTGTTGTGGATGGGACCACCCATCTCTGTATGTTACATTAAGATCAGTTTGCATTATCCAATCCAATTTTTACTTAACTAAAATGTTCATGTAAGTTCCTACAGTGTGTGTTTTTCTTGGGAGATTGAGCATAGAGTCTGTGCTTTATAGAGATATGAGCATTGGTTGGTGGCAAAGGTCACTTCAAGTTACTGTAGTATGCATAGGGTCAAGCCACAAACTACAAGCAAAAGTCTCTAGACTTCCCCCGTTTCCAATGCCTCTTACGAACTAGCGCCTCTTGCAAACTGGAATGAACATAAACGACTTAAGTTAGTAGAGTGAGGTTTTTGTTCTTTCCAAACATCTTTTAGGGTTCATAAGCCAAACCTTGTTCTGAAGGTTGTTAATAGTGGATCTAAGGCTATTATTATTAAGTAATTTGATTTATGTGGTTATATGGAACATGTTATTGTTTATTGCAGACAAATTAGGTATAAGATATCTCTTTGAAGTGAAACTTTACTCCAGAAGAAAAAGCATGTATAAGATATGTTAGTTTTTATTGTGTCGACAAAGTATGTATAAAATATCTTATTATTATTATTTAAAACCTATTTTAGCATATAATCTTCATATATATATCTCACAATTTCAACACCATTTCATAGTATCATAGTATATTGTTTTTCATCTATTTATATAATAGTACAATAATTCTAAAAAATTCCAATCAAACTAAAAAAAATTACTATCAGTTATTGATGAAAGAAAGGCCAAATACAAAATATAATGCACTTATTTATTAAATATTAATATTATTATGCATATATATGTTTAATTAACTTAGGTTAAATGGACACACATTTATAAGAATTTACTGTCAAAGAGCACTTGAATCCGTACTTAGCCACTAAAGTCCGACGCATCACGGTCGAGTTGAGAAGCACGGACGCGTGATGCGAATCCTGTCATAAGTTTTTCAAGAAAGAAAGTGAAAAAGGAAAATGCCGTCGGATTTACTCCATGCCATGAACACCTAGTGCTCAATGACTAGGGCAGCTACAAAATCGTGTCTCTCGAATACTCCACCACGTGCAACGGACACAGGCTCGTAGTCATTCACCTGCCCACCCAGAAGTTCGTTGCAGACGCCGCTTACTGAGGAGGAGGTTGCTGTCTTTGGGACCCTAAAGCCCCGGTATTGTACAAACCCCCGTAGTTGGGCTGGTTGAGAGGCTGCGCATATTGATTCTGTAAAGGCTGTTGCAGGGGCTGTTGCAGAGGCTGTTGCAGTGGCTGTTGCAGGGGCTGTTGCAGAGGCTGTTGCAAGGCATGCGGTAGGGTCTGCGGCAGAGGCAATCCCAAGTTCGAGCTCGAGTGGCCGGACATAAAACCTGGAGGAAGCAAGTTATACACCCCTTCAATACTCTTGCAGGCAGTGTCTGTGTGAAGAGGCCACCGGAACTTAAATTTGATTCTGTCAGCATGGTACTTACTTGGCTCTGCCGTCAGTATGGTCCTTTGCGTTTGAACACCAGATATACCACCACCATACTGGAAAAAGTACAGCACTCTATTCATGACTTGTCAACAAATAACTCACCAACTTTGCCTTCCACTTAAGGAACATACCTGCATCCTCTGTGGCAGAAGGGCTGCGTTTTGCTGGCTCATGCTTCCGATCTGATACACCACCAAAAAAACGTTTGCACTCCATCAGCCAAGTCCTATGTCTTGAAAAGCAAAACAGCTGTTGGCGTACCGTATTTGACCCCATAAGGGCAGACTGGGAGTTTGCATACAAAAGACTGTTGTTAGCGCCCATCACTTGCATCGAGTGTCTTGCTTGGTTCTGAACCGCCTGCCCTTGCCCAAGACCTTGCTGGAGAGGTTGTTGCTGCTGGATGTGCTGCTGGAGCTGCTCGATCATCCAAAGTTAACTACTTCAAAAATCACGCCCTACGTTGAAAAACAGCACCTCTCCAGCAGAATCAAGCATAATAGCAGCGGAACTGAGCTTACCTGGAGACTTTGCATGTGTTGCTGCTGTATCTGCTGCTGCTGCTGCTGCTGCTGCAGTTGTAGGGGTGCCTTCCCACACAGGAACGTGTCAATCAGCAGCCAACCAGAACGCAATAACCCCCTAAAACTCGCACGTTGACAGAGGCAAGAAGTATCACCAGTACCTGATGCAACTGTTGATATGATGGCTGTGTCTGTGGCAGCGCTGTCTGTCCGAAGGTCTGTAGTGTTTCATAATTAGTACGCATCTAATTGAAAAATACGCTCAACTCAAAAGTAACCACTAAGTCCAGGTTTAACAGTGGAAAACCTGGACTGGCATATTTGTAGTCCGCCGAAGCCCATGCACAGGTGGCTGCTGTGGCTGCGGCTGCGGCTGCTGCTGCTGCTTGAACCCAGTAAGTCTCTTTTGTAACATCTGTTGGATCTGGTGCTGCTGTATTTGTTGATGCTGCTGTTGCTGTTGCTGCTGCTGATGTTGCTGCTGTTGCAGTTGCAACTGCTGCTGCTGCTGCTGTTGCTGATGTACCTGAAACAGCTGCGCTGGTTGCTGCTGCTGAGGCTGCACCTGCTGTTGCTGCTGACCCTGGAGCTGCTGAAGATGCTGCTGCATTTGTTGTTGCTGCAGCTGTTGTTGCTTCTGTTGCTGCTGCTGCTGCTGCAGGTGCTGTTGTTGCTGGAGCTGATGCTGTTGCGGCACCTGCTGCTGTTGCGGCACCTGCTGCTGCTGCGGCACCTGCTGCTGCTGCTGCACCTGCTGCTGTTGCTGCACCTGCTGCTGCTGCGGCACCTGCTGCTGATGCTGCACCTGCTGTTGTTGCTGCACCTGCTGTTGTTGCTGCGCCTGCTGTTGTTGCTGCGCCTGCTGTGGTTGCGGCTGTGGCACCAGCGGCATCACCATCATTTCTTGAAGTGGCGCACTCCGTTGCTGCACCTGTTGTGGCTGTGGCTGCGGTTGCTGCTGAGTTACAGATCCACCCGGTGAGCCAGCAGCGTACTGCGATTGTGTCACAGCTGACATCAAACTGGTCTGAACCACATCGGATCTGGTGCGAGGTTGCATCTGAACAGTACTGACCTGCAAAACATACCCAGAGCACTCAGCTGCGAAAGTCCAAACCTCAATCATGAACAGCACCACAAGAACTACATCCGGAAGGGAAGCCCTCCACAGAGCTGTCTTGTGAGACCAGTGCAGGACACTACAAGAAACCCATCTAGTCCAAATCTGAATGGGCAACTACACCGTGAGAGGAAGCCATGCACATATCACCACTCGAGACTAACCAGCTGCGGACCACCCAAACGGGAGACTGTGCTTGGCGGTGTAGCCGATGTGGTGTTTTTGCTAGCTCCTGCAAAAACACAGCCGCCAACGACATATTCAACATCATAAACACCCCAAAAACACAAGCCGAAGCCTGAAAGCAACTGCTTAACTTCTCACCTGATTCTCCATGGTGTGGATAAGCAGCTCTCAAATGCGGGGGTAGGACTGCAGGTAATTGCCGTTGATCCAATGGAAGTCTCAGCCCTGGAGAGAGATTGACAAAACAGCAGGGGCCAACGAATCACATACTGCCAGTTGGCTGGTACATGAGTCCAAGCAGCTTGGGGAGCTGGAAGGACTTTTTACCCTCCCCTGTGTGGATAGTATTCAGCAGCACCCTCCCCTCCTCCAGTAGTCTGGCTTGACGTGCTTTATCTGTTGCCGGTGGGGCAGGGGCTTGGCGAGAACCCAATCCAAGAGCCTTCCGCTCCTCTTGCAACACCCTCTCAGCAGTATCAATATTTGCCTTGATCATCTCTATACGCTTCTGCAGCGTCGACGTCCAAGTTACATGACACTGCCCACACAAAGTGCACAGCGCCCAACAGACCTTGCGAACACAGCAGCATATCCCAGACCTGATGTATTTCTATCTGAGCCTGGGGCGGTAGGTCACCCAATCCTGGCTCCATCTCTTCTCTGATGGTTCCCAGCTCCGCTTCCATTTCCGGTAGCAGCTTCGATGAGAGCATAATGGGGAGTACTGGGTAAGACAAAATGATATGGCTTAGGGTGTGGCAGCTCATGGAATTGTGCAGCACACGAGGAACGGGAGGAATTGAACTTACTTGCAGCATTCTCAGCATCCACATTCTTAGGGAAGACAACATATAGCTTCAACACAGGCTTCATTTCTTCCATTAAATTTATCAGCTCCACATTCACCATGGCAAATTGTCCAAGAACCTCCGACCTGCACCCACCAGTGGCAAGTGTTTCAAATGTTCTCAACTTCTCTACTCCGATTCAACCCTTATGGCCCGCCGAATCCCAATTCCCTCACCACTTGTTCGGGTTGCCCTGAAAAGTTTGGATAAGCCGCGCGATGGTTTTCATCAAATCCTGCGTCCGTGTCCGCAAGGATGCTAAGTTGAGCTGCTGCAACACGGGTGCCATGTCTGATCTAGCTGCTGCTGCTGCTGCTGCTGGTCCTGATCCCCCAGTCGCTACCTGGTTCCCCTGCATGGCTGGTCCAGCTCCTGCTAGTCCCGGCCCGGCGGGCGTTCCTGTCATGGCTACAGCGGAAACGGGCCAGCCACGGAACCCACTACATAAGCTACATAGAGCCTGCTTGGCTTTGATTCCTATGGGGCTGCTCGCGTTTGCTTCCTACGGGCCTGCTTGGCTTTGATTCCTCCAAAGGTCCTCCGCTACGGGGAGAGGGATCGCCGTGCACGGGGTCTGTTAGGCGCCCAGTCCGGCGGCCCTCACCGGTCATCCGTGAGGCCCCGCCTTCCCATTCTCTCTCTTCCCTTCCCCGTTTTCTCTTTCCAGTCTTTGACCTTTTATTTAAAAGGGAATTTGGAGACTTTTACCTCTTCTCTCCCCGTTCCTTGCCTCCCCTTCTCCAAACTATTAGTTTTATCTTTTCGCTCGTTTAGGGTTTATGGTTATGAATTTATGGTAATAACTATTTTTAAAATAATTTTAAAGTTGTAAGATTTATTTCAAGAAATTAGTTGTTAATTCATTCTAAACCCTAATGATCAGTATAGGAACACCTCCTTCCGGGGTGGAGAATCACATGGTGACATGTGGCAAAGATCCGGCATAGGGTGGCAAAGGTCACAGCGTAGGATCACGTACGTCGATCTCACTCCTGATCTATTGACTAGGTACGCAATGTCACAAATCCGATCTCACACAAGACACAACATTAGGGCTGCAAATGAGTCTAAACAACTGGTCTTTTCTCAATCACAGAGCTACTGGCCTTTACTCACTCACAGAGCATACAAAAGAGTCTGGCTATCAAACCTTTCTACCTGCGTACAATAGAGTCTGGCTATCAATACCCTTTTAACCACTGCCCTTGACTCAAGACAAATCTTCACCTAGCCCTCCTCCAAGCCACCTCTCCACAATGGTCTAAGTAATGCCTCATCTAAGCTCTGAGAGCTCGCCATCTTATATCCCGCAAGCTCACCCCATGTATCCCAGCCCATCCGATAGCTCATATCAAGCTCGCCCCATCTGAGCAGCTCCGTGTGGCCAGCCTCCTCACAGCACTCACATGAGTCTTCAGTGCAGTGAGCTGCGATGTCCTCTGGTGCATCAAGCTTCTCCCTGGGGTCACCTCCTTCCTCCTCGAGCTTGCTGGCTTTGTCTGCATCTACAAGTTAGCAATCTCCTCCACCATGTTTTTACAGTCGAGACTTTACCTCCCACTGTCCTTGCATGTTCTGGAGCCACCCCACAACTTGATGCTTAGGCGGTGGTGATGGAGACGGCGAGGAGTTGTCGAAAGAGCTGAGCCCCTCATACTAATGTTCTTAAATCACGCCCTCGCCTGCCTAGGCAGACCCGTGCTTTGTTGGTATGGTACAACTCGGTGCTCTCTTTAAAGCTTCCTCCAAGGTAATCAAATCTCTCTCCATCCTCCTACTGTAGAACTCGGGCTTGAGGCCCTCCAAAAAGAACAACTTTACTTCCTTCAGCTGATCTCGTTTGTAGCTCAACTTTACATACATAAACTGCTATGCTTTCGTGGTCTTCCTGGTACAGGTCCAATAACAACTCATGACAAGCGCTGTGAAATGTGCAACTCCTAAACCTAGCAACATCCACAAAATATCTCATACCATGTCTCGGGTCTGGTAGGAAAATATTTCGGGTACTTTTCGTCTGTACTCATGGCACTGGCCTTTAGCACATGTTTGATAAACTGTACCCATGGCACTGGCCTTTAGCACATGTTTGAAGTGTTTCAGATGCTCATCTAGGTCCTCTGCATGTGTCCCGTAGAACATTGGCAAGACGAATGTATCTAAGTACCTTATGTCATAGCTTGGCAACATGACTTGTATAGACACTACACATGTTCACATTCTCAACAAGACGATGACAGCAACAACACACATGTCAGCAAGATTGGGTTAGCTGGATCAGCCTACTGTTTGTAGACAAATGTCTCTAAAACGACCAACTCAATCTTTCAGCAAATATACACTGTTGGACATCACGGATCCTGGACATCTTCCATTGACGTAGATATGAAACAACACACAACTGCTGCAGCCAAAAAACAGATGCTATGGAAGTCTAGTCTTAAATAGCTAGTCTTGACAGGCACAGATGGTCTTCAAGGACGGAGTTGGGATTGAACAAACGCATCCCGCTTAATCACATTGCAAGGAGTCTCTCCTCTTATACGTGCTCAGCCAACTTGGCTGGCACTCCAGTGTGGCGCCACACACTTCCTTATCTTGAGTTTCCCCGCTTACCACGCTTTCTTACCTCAGTCAAGATGGCACTGCACGTTGCTGGTTACCTGAGGAACCAACTTTTGGCTTCCCTCCTTCCGAGTCCCAACCCGCTCTGACCGATAACCATCAGGTATCGATATGAAAGCTTCCAAGCCAATAGGTTGATGCTTCGTCCGTCCACCTAAGCTAGTGCTGGTGATAATCTTCTTTATCTTTAACAAAAATATGCGTGAAATCCTGTGGCAGCGCAGGCAGGTCTCTTTCAAATTTAAGCCAAGAATCGATTTCTGTCCAGATCTCTTTACCACTGGTCTTTTCCCGAAAGAAACGTGGTCGTTTGGGCTGTTTAGGCAGCATCCACCTGGAAGAGGGTCGTCTTCCCCGGATGCAAGATGAGCATAGCTATTTTTCAGCGTCCTGTGATGTGTTAAGTTGGCATGTTTGGGCGATGCATAAGCAGAAGCAGACCAGCCGCTGGTTATCTTGAAGGTCTGGCTGAACTGACTCTACTTGTTGGGTGCTTGGCAGTCCAGCATATGTTTTCTCGCTAAACGCAAGCTGGCTTTGGAAGGCTAGAAAGAAGTGCAGACAGCTGATCTACGGTAGATTCGTACCCAAATGTATGTACAGCCACAACTTACGGGAGGGCTAAGAAGCATCGACCTCCGGATCACAACAGGTCTTCACTTGGATGCCCTCCTCTTCATCATGGCCAGTGCTTGTCGAGCACTTTGCCATAAGAGCCACAGAATACCTACCCCGCCTGCAACAGGAGCAACATAGGCAGAACACCCACCAATTTGACAGATCACATACATCAGAATACTGAACCAGCCAAATTTCGACGTTGGACATGACGTACCCGAAGCAAGAACGATGGCAACGATGGTCGACAATGTGACTGCAGAGACAGAAACCGCTGCAATTGACACAGCTCCCACGTAGATAACAGTGAGGGATGTGAAGAAGGTTGCCACGAAGGCCCCGACTGCCGCCAGGGACACGAGGAAACTGACAACAATGGTGTTGGCCGTAGCTATGATAAAGAAGATCATGAAGACACTCAAGCCCGTCAGAGCTATGAGAGTGATGAGCCCGACCTGCACATGAGACGTATGCCTCCGTTTAGGGCTGCAACAGGAATTGCACCAAACCCAGGCGTTGCAGCACAGCAAACAATGCGGAGATAGACCAGCAAACATACCACAGTGACAAAAAACGCGCGCCATGGACCACCCTGCCGCATCCACTGAAACAAATCCAGAGACGAGTCCTTGACAGCGCGCCTGATTCGCGGTGCTCTGCTGGCCAGAGCGCCCCTGGTGCGGGACAGCAGGCCCTGCCCGTCCTTGGTAGTCTGGGCTCCCATCTCCTCCACCATCTCCCGCAGCAGCACCAACATACTCTCCCGCTCCTTGAGCACGTCCAGAGTGTGCGCCAGAGCCACCTCCCCCTCCTCCTCCTCCTCCCCCTTGCCCTTGCCCACGCCCACAGGCGCGGGCGAGAGCTCTTCCACCACCGGCTCCTTCATCTTCCCACTTGCACTTGCACCAGAATTGCCTCCCCGCACCCGCAACCTCTCTGCCACGAGTCAGTCAATCGGAGCACACGCATCTGTGGCAACCCAGTTTCTCCCTCCTTCGCCAGCCTTAACCGACGAGGAAACCAGGCTCCCTCCCCGTCAATCTAGAACCACGTCGAAGCCATGTGGCAAGCGTGTAACACCAGCAGGAGGAAAAATGTGAAAGCGCACTTCTACCTCAACACCAGCGGGGCATGGTGGAGCCGCTGTGTGCAACTTCATGCAAGCCTGGGAAGGGGGACCGTGCAAGGTAAGGTGCTGGAGTTGCATGAGACGAATTTTGTTCTCCCTCTTGCCCAATTCAGGGCTTCAGGCTTCCAGCATGAGCGCAGGCGAGAGTTCTCCAATTGGGAGTTCACAGCTGTGATAATGCACTATGTACATACATACTATGTACCTCCTGACCTAGTTCTATGGTACTCTACCTATCTCCTTGGATGATCAAGCCATCTGCACCCCTGTCGCCATAGCAGCGATATCATGTTTGGGAAGTGAGAAGCGGGGATCATGGTGAGAAAGACCCAATCGCGTACAGTACGCCGTTTCTTGATGGGTCTTTTGATGGGTCTTGATCGTGTGGGGATGGCGTTGCTGGACGTGCCATCTGCTGTGGGTCCTTGAGAAGCATGCAAGGGAGGGACATGACTCATGATGTCGTTGCCTTGAGAACACATCAGATCTCAAATCTCGAACGGAACATAGTTCACCTTCCAGAAACAACCAGAGCTTCGACTTTAATGGACCGAAGTAAAGAGCGGTGTTAGGAAGTGGAGGGAGCCTGGTGGAAGCGACGAGCTGTGGGTCTCGCCGGCCATGGCTGGTCCGGGAGGGGAGCAAGTGGTGGCGGAGCCCGAGCTGCAGCTGAGCATGAAGGCAATTATTCCTGGCAGTAGCATGGAGCTGGCGTGCGTTGGAAGTCTGCAGTTGCAGCAGGAACAGCAGCTCACTTTCATGTGCGGCAGCCTGCTTGTCCCCACCGGCACCAGCACCAGCACCAGCACCGGCACCATCTCGGCCCCGGCTGTCGTCCCAAGCCAGCGGTTTGTGCATGCCCGCCTGACATGTCCTGATTGTGGTTGGATTTGGAGCTGGTTT
The DNA here is from genome assembly GCA_010909165.1 of Anthoceros angustus. Classification (NCBI taxonomy): domain Eukaryota; kingdom Viridiplantae; phylum Streptophyta; class Anthocerotopsida; order Anthocerotales; family Anthocerotaceae; genus Anthoceros; species Anthoceros angustus. The sequence goes on from VJWM01000016.1 coordinate 801,642, forward strand.
TGTGTGAGGCTGGTGGAGTGGTGGCCCATGTTTTTGAGGATGGTGCTAGGCAGGGGTTGATTTGGAGTGGGAATTCGAGTGGAGGGCGATGGTGTCGGAATGCAAATGAGCAATTTTGACTGAATTGGTGTTGGGCGGCATGCTGGTGGTTTGCAGGATGAGCGCGCCTCGCTACCGTCGGCTTTCCACGCAGACCGACCTGAATTCGCCTCCGTCTCAGGGTTCCCATTTCGAGAAGTTCGCTGTAGCTCCACATGACCCGGGGGGTAAGTGCTGCTAGCTGTAGCTGGAGGCCCGCAAGTTGCAGGACTTGTGGTGGATCACTGGGTGATTCTCTCAGGTGCAAAGATTGGCGTCTTCCTGCCGTGACCAGCAAATTGAGGCATGATTATTGCTGGAATTGAGTTGTGGACTCACAACGCGACGGGCTGGTAGTGAGTCAATGGATGTGGCATGTGTTTGGTGTTGTCTCGTGTAGGTCTGAGTAAGCGAGGTGGAGGACAGTCTCTGTCAAGTCTTGCGTTGAGCGCTTTTTTGGATTATCGAGACAAGATAGACATCGTTGGCCCTGTTGACATTTTGAAGCAAATTTTCAAGACTCCATACAGCAAGGCTCGACTGTCAGTCGGTGTCCATCGTATTGGGCAGACTCTTGTCTTATGCAGTGGGTATGTTCGTCTGTGGAGTACTCTGGGCTTTTTTTTTTTTCTTGTGGGAGCTCGACGAACTCCTTCCACTAATGCATAGGACCCTGGCAGGCCCGAGACTGAGGAGAGTGAGAAGGCTGCAAGACGGAAGAAGAAGCAGGGTAATGGCGTGGAGAGTAACCTGTTTGCAAAATTTGTCCAGCATCTTGCGAGTGGGCATACTTCTGACTCACAAGCACAACCAAGGGCTGCTGAGACAACCTCAGGCCTCGGTCAAGCATCTCAAAGGAGTTCAGAGGAGGCAGAAGTTGATTCATCTGTTGAAGTCAATCTATGTTTTCCTTGGCAGCTGGTACAGGACCACACCGCTGATGACGAAATTAAAGCTGACAGGGAAGGGTCCTGTTCAAGCTATCAAGTGCCAGTACATAAATCAGGCCAGCAGGGTGTATCATGGCAACATCACAGACGTGAAAGTGGCATGAATTCTCTGAACGACTTTATGCCTTTCGGGGATCAGCAGCAGGACACTGAATATTTGCCGAATGAGCCAGATGGTCACCCAAGGCCTGGTACTGAGCGGTTTCTTAGAGTTCTGTTTTGGGAGTTTGAGCACATGCGTATGATGCTAGGTAGTGATCTTCTCGTCTTCAATGATGAGAAGCATGGTCCTGTAAGCTTACATCTGCTTGAACTTGATCGTCAGGTGGGTCAACATTTTGCAACCAGCTGTAGTTCAAAGTTGTTCTTTTAGGAATGGTTAGCAGCTTCTCATGTCCTCGGAACTGATATAACTGAGGTGTCATTACCCTTGAATGCAGGTGTCTCCCCTCGTCTGGCTGGATGCTTGGTTAGATAATGTGATGGCGAGTGTTCCTGAGCTGGCTGTCTTCTACCATGAAAAGGGAGTTGTTCAAGGATATCAAATTCTAAAGACAGAAGAGATTCTTCTTTATAAAGGGCTTGCGGAAGATGGGACTGTCAGTTTCCATCCTCATGTGGTGCAGCAAAATGCATCCTCAATCTTGAGATTTCTGCAGGATAATTGCAAGCAGGATCCAGGGTCGTATTGGGTGTGTACTCTGATCCTATCCACTAGTTTAAGATTCGGCTGTATTCTCTTTGCTCAGGCATTGTCACTGTGCTCCTCATTGCAATTATGCACAAACATGTCGCACAATTTTGTAGCTTTTCAAGAATGCTGGAGAAGATCTTCTGCATCTGTTTGATCTGGCTGCCATTTCCAAGTCGCGGTCATCGCGGGCAGAAGGTGACTCAACCAAGTGCGGAACATTGCCCACAGGCAGGAAAATCAGCAAAGGCCGCTATTCTCTGCCCCTGGCAATGCTTCTGTATCGTCTAGCTTACAGTTTTTCACATTCACAGGTGTGCATTTCTTGCTCATTTGCGATTGTGTAATATTATGTAGGTGTTGTGATTCTCTTTAACCCGGCCCCTTTTCTTTTCTGTCATTATGTGTGTAGAACCCAGATGACCAAGGCAAGTGTGCAAGTCTTTTCGAGAAATGTTTGGAGTTCATGGATGAGCAAGAACCCATGGTATGCGGAAATTTGAAGTAATGAATTGGACGGCTGTTTTGTTCTCGTTGAGTTTATTGGCGTCAGTTATTTTTTTGTTTCTTGTCAGAACCAAGGATGGTCATGGACGTGCAGTAACGGAGATGGTTGGTTTGGCCTGCGATGCAGGTTGTTCGGTCTTCTGCCCATGAGCATGTTGGAAGGGTAATGCTGAACTGTCTGAAGGAGCTCGGGTTGCCACTTCACCCTTTGCTTCTGGGGAAGATGGCAGCTGGCAACAAACAGTTTCCTCTAGTGCTCCCTTCCTCACAAACTGTGATTCAGGATGCTGACATTGAAGACCAACACGTTTGTGAACTGAGAGAAAGTGATCATTGCATGCTCCCTGATGTTCCAAGCAACCCGGGTGAAGGAGATGCCTCGTGCTCTGTGGGGTTGTCTTCACCACCAGAAAGGGTCCTGAATTTTTGTGGGGATTCTGTTGATACAGCCAAAACTCTGGTTGTGTCAGCCTGTACAGAGAGCAATGATGCAAGTGAATCAATCTCAGACAGCTCTTCCGATGTCCAGTCCTGTGGCAGGTCTGAAGATATTCTTGAGTCTGGGCTTTCTGATACCCATGCAGGTAGTCGACGTGATATCACAGTTCCTTCTATCCCCTCAAATCCACTTGTGGTTGCTTCTATCGCCCTGACAGCTGTGCATCACATTTCCCAAGCTATTAAAGCACTAAGATGGCAACGTAAACTTGAAGATGTTGGTACACAGGGTAGCACTGGAGCTGATGACAAGGTGTGTTTGTCCTGCAATTTTTCTGGCCAAGCAAAGGGCCATCAGCAAATGACGGTTTGCGTTTGTGGGGACATTGACTGCATACCACTTTGCGATATAAGGGATGCAGAGTTAGGGTACAGAATGGATCACAAACTATGGCGGCTGGTACTGCTACTGGGGGAGTCATATCTAGCACTTGGACGAGCCTACAAGGATGCTGGTGAGCTTGCTCTGGCTTTAAGAGCTGCAGAGTTAGCTTGTTTGATCCGAAGTTGCATTCCACAACGTTCTGTGGAGGTGAACAGCAAGTTGGATACGCAATCAAAGGGTGGTGCTGCCAATGGGTATAGGAGGAGTAAAAGCAAGAACAAATGTCTGGAGAAGCAGGCAGACTCTGATACGTTCCTTGACGACATTGCGCTGCAAGAACGGCCTGGAAAGGGCTTGTTCTGGGGCCAGTTGTGGATGTTCATCGGCGATGTGTTTGTGGAAAGGCAAAGGTCTGCAAGTCTACCAGGCGTATCAGCTCAGCGGGAAACGCTAGCCCCTGGTGAGTTGAAAGTCATTCAGGATGTAGCCAAAGAGGTAAACCGGCTGAAGAAAAGAATGGACCTTTCGAAGCGGAACTGTAGTCTTTGTAGTCTAACCAGTTGTACCTGCCAAAGTGATAGAGTTGAAAGTGGGAATAGTGCTAGCTGCAGTTCTAGCATCAAAGGAGAAGTTCCCAGATTCTCTTTGAGGGCAGGGAAAAGGGTTGCAGCCAAGAATAGAAAACCCAGGGATATTCCAGGTCGAAGTGAGGATAATAAGAGCAACTGTGAACAGATCGTGAGAGATGCACACGAAGTTCACCACTCTTCTGATGGGAGGATCATAGACAAGTCTGATAATCCTTGCGAATCTTCAAGCAAGTTAGATATGCCCTCTCAAAAGGACGACAATCTACCTCTGATATGCGCCAGTGTGGGTGACATGTGTCCTTACTTGAGACGGCCCATGACAGATGATTGGGAGTCCAACCTTTTAGCATCGGTCGACTGTTACAGATCAGCTGTGCTTGCATTTCAAGGTTATTCTGAATGTGATAAGGAAATGGAGAACGCTTTCAGGAAGAAAGGTTGGGCAGCTAATGAGCTAGGACGCAAAAGGCTTCAGCTTGGGAATGTGAAGTCTGCTGAAGAGTCGTTCCTGGTGGCTGTTGAGGCGTTTGTTGAAGTCAAAGATTTCACCAATGTGGTTCTTGTTCACTGCAACTTAGGTCACGCACACAGGGCGTCTGCTGAGAATGTTGTGTTGCAATTGACACGTTGGGAACAGAGCAACAGTCTACTGCAGCAAAGCATCCTGCCCCAAGCTGTTGATCATGCGAAGACTCTTTACCTGGAATCCCTGCGGGAATATAACCTTGCCAGGCAGGAGTTGAATAAGGCGAGAGACCACATTGAAGTTGGCTTGCGGAATGAGGTTCACACACAGCTAGCGCACACATATTTAAAGCTTGGTATGCTCTTGTCCAAGGAAGAGAAACTTGGTCTTGATGGCACAGTCGAGCCACTGTCATTTGAGTTGCCGAAGACTGATATGTCCAGGGACAATAAAGGCAGTGGGAAGAAGAGCAGTTTGTCAGCAAGGGATATGATAACGAAAGCTCTAGTGCTGTACCAGTCTTTGGGAGATCTTCGTCTGCAGGAGGCCGCATTTGCACAATTTCAACTCGCATGCCATGAGAGGGACTGTTGCATCAGGAGTATGGCCAGCCAAGGGGAACAGCATGTGCATCAGAAGGTGGAGGGGGCCAGTTTGCAAGCAGGGAAGCGTCACGCATCCCTTTCAGAGCTTTATTGGGAGAAAGCTTTAGAATTCTATAGACCTGACACTCACTGCGACATGTTTCTGGAGATCTTAATGCAAAGATCAGCTCTCTGCTTACATATGGCACCTTTGACTCACCCCAACGCAGTAAGTGCCCGCGCCCTACGCTCCTTATGCATAGAGTAGACAAGCGCCTGCCATTTTATTCTTTTGTTCTCGTCTTACATTCTCATCTTGGTGACAGGTGCTGGACATGGCTTTCACACACCTGCTTGAAGGAAGAAGGAATACTTCCAAATCACGGGACACAGAGGGGAGGCGAGGCCAACCTTCACCCGCTGTATACACAACATTCGTCGACCAGCTGCGTGCTGTGCTGAAAAAGATGTTAGCAGTGGCTATCAAGCATTCTGGCAACTCCACCCGACGCACTGACAGCAACACCGGAGGAGCTTCTGTAACCACCCCGAGAGGAGGAGCGAACGTCATCAAGGTGAAGGAAGTATACAGACATGCGCTCGAGAAGGAACCCGACTTCCAGACTTTGTACACCCTGTGGACGACAAACTAACATTCACGAGCCCCGGACTCTGTTCAATGTAATATGATGCAATCAAGAACGCGTCATGTTGATGTAGATTACTCCTCTATGCGTGAAAAGCGGCCGAAATGCAAATCGAACCGTGATGTATATATGTGCAGGTGGCTGCAGCGCTGTGACGGCGCTGCAGCCACTAGATGTGTATCCAGGGAATCTGCAGGGACTGTACCCTAATGTGAAAAACCCTTGCCTGGATGCATGGAATCTGGATGACGAATTTGAGGTCTGCTTCTGTAGTCAGAATGGTGGCGGCATCGGAGTTCAATCGGATGTCCACGCTGGAGACGGCGCAGCAAGCCGGTGTGTAGAGCACAATGGTGCAGGTTAGCTCGCGGACGCCACTGTTGCATCTCCTTCGCGACAGCTGAAGAGCGATATGCCAGTGTTGCTGAGGAGGCTGCCGTTTCGAAGAGGAAGAGTTGCTTTGATGGATTTGTCGGGAACCTGGTCGAAGTCAGCATCCCTGTACCTGCCGCTGCCTCGGTTTGCTTCAGCTTCCAGCTCGACTTCGCAAGCAGGCACAAGGTTTACAGCACCGCGAGCTTCGCAACGCGAAAGCGTCTTGGACCGTCCACTGGTTTTCAACATTGTGCAGGAGAAAGTGACCCCGTGGTCAAGCTCTCGCCCGGCCTCTCAACCCATTCCACCCCTTTCGCCGCGGCACATTCGTTGCTGGAATCTGTGGCAGCTGGACGGCCTTTCTCTTGAGCAGATAGAGGTAGGCCTTTCTCTTGAGCAGATAGAGGTAGGCCTTTCTCTTGAACGGACAGAGATAGGTGAATAGCTGATGGCCTGTTTGGCTCTGTTGCAAGCTATGTTCTTGACAGTCAGGTGTTAGGTTTTCGGGGTATGTTGGTGACGGACGGGGCTTTATGTATGTGTGTGTGTGCAACAGAAGAAGCTCCATATCAAGAAGGAGACCATTTTCAACCATCTTGTTATCTGCATCAAGAACGGGATTCGAATCGATTGGGTTGATATATGTAAAGAAGTTGCTTTTACTCCAGACGTTGTGCGGATACTACAACAGGCATCTCGCCTCGTCTCAGACGGGGGGACTTTGCTGAGATGCTGTCCTCGTAACTCTGTAAGGCATTGCGGGCCTTCTACTCTTGTCGCTCTTCTTTGTTTTCTTTTGCACCTTGCTGATCCCCGGCATAATGAACAGGTGACGGACTCTCAGTGTACACTATTCCGGACCATGCAGTTCTGCAAGATGACCGACGAGCAAATTATGCTCGCCTCATGGTCGGCTGTCTTGCCGACACCTGTGCTGGAAAGTTTCAAAGACAAGTTGTCTATGAATTCTTACGACGAGGACGACCTGGCCAAGGAACAAGCTGAGAGCCCTTTCCTGAACAACCAACTCGCGGTGGCAGGTACTGTATATATTAGACATAGGAGATATGGCCATGCAAAGGTTTAGGTCATCTGGAAAAATGTTGTCTTCGTTTCCCGTCCCCGATGATGACGTCTGGTCTGATACTCTAATTGCCGGACAAGACTTGCCGTCACGGCTAACGCTGTGGAAGTGTTGTCCCGTTCACCGGCCAATCGGTATTTCGTCATGTGGTTCTATTGTATGCAAAAGTAAGAGCGTCGGCTGTTTCCATCTTTTTTGTTCCGGTGGTGCTCATGACTTTCGTGGGCTCGTTTTGGTTTTTTTTTGTGTCCGCAGAGTGGAACAGATGATACCCATCCACCGTCCGGTGGTGGCGTTTGCCATGATCTGTGTGCTTTTCAGGAGCTGCGCGGTCACGTAATCTTAGGGGAAATATCCCCGCCCCGCGTACCCTCCTGAGCCACATGTTGCGGCGGCGGGACCTATGCGTGGCGGCATGACTTGTACGCGGCCCGACTCCACTGCAGCGCCGCTGCCTTCCTGGAAGCGTGGATGAGCCAGTGTATCGTCATCTTCTTTCATTCAAAGAATCAAGGTGGAGTTCTCTTACACGTAAGAGAAGAAGTCGAGCAGCAAAGATGCACTTATTCCACCTTATTTTATCCCGTAGTTCTAACCTTGTGTAGACATGGCCATTTGCAGCCATGTTTGTATGTATATCCTTTTCGTACTGTACAAGCGTATGGAGTGACTGACTGTGAAGGAGGGAGGGACGCACGCCGCATGTGAATCCTGTGTTGGAACAGGGAAGGGCTTGTTGGACGCTGGGCGGGCGCGAAGTCCGCAGTCCTACCCCACACCAACTCCTGACCGAGTATACCGCCTTGGTGGGGGCGTCTCGGGTCGTTCGGAAGTCCTGACTGCCGCCCCCCTAAAAGAGGAGCAGCTAATGTGAACGAGGGCGGGCGGGTCACTAACGTGGCAGCGGAAGCCTGGCAGTCGGACTTCGGAGTGTATTCCCGGGCCAGCCGGTGATGAAGTGACTGCAGTATATGTACTGGGGTGGGGCCCAGAGCAACGAGTACTGTCCAGTGCAGTTCCCTTGTCGGGCAGTGGTTACGGCACACCTAATGGCATGGGGGGCCCCGTAACCGTAACGGTAATGCGATTTAGTGGTTAATGTTAATACTGGGTGGGGTAGGTCGGTGTCAGTGACGCGCGCGAATGGCGGAGCCCGTTGTTTAATTCCTTGGGAGCATGCAAAGCACGTGCGTATTTGGGTCCGGGTGCGGGTTCTGGAGGTAGCCTCATGAACCTTGAGGTAGGCTTCCCTTCTTCCTGCTCAAGTGTGGTCTCGTCTTGCCATCTCCTCAAAATGCAGGGGCCTCACAGGCTGTGCATTCCGCCTCGCCTCTTCCTCTCCTTCCGCGGCTGCATCTGATCACCACCGGCCACAAATCACCTTCTCTTCCTCCACCTTCTTGGCCTCGGCCCCGCCCTTGCCCTTCGCCTTGCGCTTGCCGCCTCCTGCAGCAGCAGCAGCAGCAGCAGCAGCAAGGTCGCCGTCTCCTTCCTCCGATGTTGGTGTCTCCGAATTGTCTTCCCGCATAGAACCAGCCGGCAGCGAGCAAGCTCGGAGCGCATCTCGGAGGCTTGGCCAGGCCAGGCCAGGCTAGGCCAGGCCCGGCCAGGCCAGGGCTTGACCAGGCTTTGACCGGGCCCCCATGGCGCAGGAAGCCAGGGAATTCTTTCCCATGGCGAGCGGGAGCGGGAGTGGGAACGGTAGCGCCTCATCAGGTGGAGACAGGGACATGGCGGACGCCGCAGAGCCGCCGCAGGCCCAGCTTTCCGGCTCCCCTCCAGCCCCGGACATCGGTGACAAGTCCCCCCTCCGGGTTACGCCACAGACACAGCAGCAGCAGCAGCAGGCACATGGACCGGTGGAGCCTTCCCCTTCTCTCCAAGCCTCCTCCAGCAGCGCTGCCGGGGACACCGCCGGCCCCCGCTTGACGGACGAGGACTACCAGCTCTTTCTGCAATTTAAAGGTAGGCTCCCTTCCCTTCCCTGCCCTTCCCTTGAACCGATCCGTCCCCTCCCCTCAATTTGCTGGAATGCCGTGAACCTGCGTACTCACACCTTTCCTTTCCTTTCCTTTCCTTTCCGGTGATGCAGGTTTGCTGCAGCAGCAGCAGCACGATGCTCGCCTCGGCTTGCTCACCCACTTCCCCAAGCCGCACTCTCCGGAAAGGCGTCTCCAACGCACCGCATTGGAAAATGCGGAGCCCGTTGCTTCCTCACCTGTAAAGCTCCTGGATCTGCCCGCCCTTCCCTTCCCTTCCTTTGCTCCTGCATCTTGACCTGACCTGACCTGACCTGACCTGATCTGACCCTCTGTTTGGTTGTGTCCATGGCCTGTTGGCGTACAGGGCGATCAGCATCCCAACCGCCTTGCTCAAGCTCAAGCTCAAGCTCAAGCCCAAGCTCAGCACAGCGCGTCGTCGCCTGCCTCCGGCCTGTCCCTAGCTATCCCCGTGGCTGCCGACGGCCAGCGTCTGCCTTCAGGTTTCGCGCACCATGGCGGCTTCGGGTCGCCGATTCCTGGGCTGCACAGGCTCAACGGCCGCAGCACCATGATGCAGGCCCCGACCCACACCAGCCAAAGTCCCAACGGGAGCCCCGCGCGGGACCCCTCCGCCCTTCTCCCCCAAAGACTGATTTCGCAGGGCATGCTGCCGCGAGCCTCTTCTCCGCAGACGCCACCGGCCAGCAGGTATGGCCCCGCCCTGCTCTCTCTGCCCTCGATGGTTGCGATGGTGACTAAAAGCTTGGTATATGGTATGGCAACACAGGCCTTGCTTACCGCATGCTCCCGGGAAGCTAACAGCCCAGCTCACTATTTTCTATGCTGGCACGGTGAACACTTACAACGATGTGCCAGAAGACAAGGTGGGTGGGTGCGTCGGTGCGTGCTTTTGCATGCACTACAGCAGGATGTGTCACCTTCTCCACAGGATTGCGGAACGAGGGGGATGCTGATGGAGGGTGGCAACTTGTGGCCTGCAGGCACGTGCAATCATGCTTCTTGCTGCGAGTGGAAGCACATTCACAATGTCACCAGCGGCCTCATCGAGTCCGGGCACCACCGCCATGCCCACCAACCTCACTATCGCGCCTCCCTCTTCCTCAGCCTCGGCACTCAGCTCGTCCCCGAGTACTCCTGCAGGGACATCTCAGACTGCGAGGCCGTTCACTCCAGGTAGCCCCTCCCTCCTCGACTCGACTCGACTCGACTCTGCTTATCGGAGCTTAAACCCTAAACGCCGGTCTCACCTGTTCCTCCTTCCGCAGAACTACCACAAGCCCGGAAGCAATCGCTGGCTCGCTTTCTGGAGAAACGCAAAGGGAGGTAGGTGAGGCTTCACCCAGGCCATCTTCCCCAGCGCTTGCCATCTCCACGCACAGGTCTGACTCACAAGATTGCAGTCCTTGTGATGTGGATCACAGGCAACGTGGAAAGGCCCCCTACGACATCGAGATGCGAGGTGCCTGTCCAAACGATTCCGGAGCTCGCATGAGCCCTCTCTCACCCTCTCAACAAAGGGCCGCATCACCAGGGTGTAGCGAAGCTTCATCCCCTTCCTCCATGCCAGCCCAGCAAGCACCCGGCTCCGGCCTCGGCCCCGGCCGCGAGGATCAAGGACATTCCTCCCCGGCCCGTGCAAAGCGCAGCGGAACCGACCGTGGTTTGGGGAATCAATCCCCGGATGCTACCATCAACACCTTGCCCTCCAACTCCCAGCAACAACAGCAACTGCACGTTCACTAACACGCCGTATCAACAATCTAAGCTCCAGCCGCATCGCTGCAGCTCCCCTCCTTCCCAACGGGTTTACGGTTGTAGATCAAGCTTCCGGGATAAGGCCCTCGGCTTCTCATTCTTGGAAACATGAAATGCTAAGCTGACCTCGGAGTTGTGGCCCAACAGACGATCCCAATTCCAGTGTCGATTCCGGCTTCTATTGCACAGACCTGGTCCCCTTGTAACTCAGGGACGCCTGGTCCGTACGAGTATATTTCCGAGTCTCGCCAACGTCCATGCTACTCTCGTGTACGGCGTCTAGTCCATTACGTTATGAATATTTATGTGCGAAAGGTACCAGGAACGCCAGTTCTCACCGTCACGCTCATCCGAAGCAAAGCGTGTGGGGCCTTCCCTGTCCTTCAACCCCCAGTCTCTCCAACAATATCTGATACACAAACGGGCAGCGAAGGAGCTCGGAAGGAGCAAGCTACAGCCGCGTGCCCTGGGTCACCATGACATTGTCTCTTGATGCACGTGGAAACAAGCCGACGTGGGACATACCAACCTTTCTCTTTACACTGTGTTAGCCCGCCCCTGCGCCCGCCCATGTGCTGCAATTTCCCGCGAGCCATTGGCGGGGGCAATGGAAATCCGACGCAGCGCCGGGCTGCACACGCAACGCCACCACGTGCATGACAAGGATCACGGCAATTCGCCCTCACGACCAAGCGAGGGAGAGGCCAGCGGAAGCCAGCCAGCTCTTGCCCATGCCGCGTACCGTGCAGTACGCGGGCGGCAGATTCGAACGAGGCCGGCCAGTGGGAGAGCGGTCTTGGGAATCAGCCGGGGCCCGTGTTTCCGGTCTGCTCACGGGATGCATGACAGTCCAACAGCAAACCCATGGTGCCCACCACGCCTCTGTCCGGAACCATGGCCCGGGCTTCCATGTCTCTCAACACCTTCCCGGCCTCCTCTACTTGCCCAGCCCGCACCAGGCCCGCCAGAAACGCGTTGCAGAAGGCGTCGTTGGGGCTCATCAGGCACCGCCGCATGTCCTGTATCATGCTCGTCACCTCGTCCATCCTCCCGGCCGCCTGCAGCCCCGACACCAGGCCGCAGAAGAGGGACGCGCTGGGGATGAAGCCAGAATCCCGCAGCTCCTGGTATAGCTGCAGAGCGTCTTGCCACCGTTCATGCTTACAGAAGCCCTGGATCATGAGGATGTGAAACCCCGCGTCTGCAAACCCTCGCACCTTGGCCTCTTCGAACACCTTGGACGCCTCGGCGCTTCTGCCGGCCCTGGACAGGGAGGAGAGCAGGCTGCTGTACGTGTACTCGTCGGGCTCTGCGCCCAGCAGCTTCATGTCCAGGAACAGATGATAGGCCTTGCCCGTTTCTCCTGCCTTGCCCAGCACGTCTATCAGTATGTTGAAAGTGATGACGCCAACGACCCATCCTTTCTCCGCCACCTCGTCTGCGAGTTTCACTGCTTCTGTAACCCGGCCCGATTTCGCTAGGGCTCCGATCAGGACCTGGTACAAGGCCAAGTTGGGTTCCACTCCCCTCCCCTTCATGACGAGGAAGAGGCCCATGGCTTCGCTCACTTTGCTGGCCTTTGCAAGAGCGTCGATGAGAGACGAATATGTGAATACGTCGGGTGTGAAACCTTCCTGTTGGAGCTGCTCGAACATGACGTAGGCTTCGTCCACCTTGCCCGCCCTGCTCAGGGCATCGATGACTGTGTTGAAGGTGATCAAGTCGGCCACCACCTGCTTCTGCCTCATTTCCTGGTACAACAGCATGACATCCTCCACCCTTCCCGTCCTTCTGTGGCCGTCCATTATCGCATTGTAGCATTTCACGTCTGGGAGAACTCGAATTTTCATCTCCTTGAATATTCGAACCGCGTCATCCATGTAGCCCACCTTGGCAAGCCCATCCAGTATCGAGCAGAAAGTGGCACTGTCAGGGGTGGGAGCCTTACTCTTCATCATGTCCTCAAATAACTCCAACGCGCTATCGACTTTTCCATCTTTGCTGAGGCCAGAGATGAGGGTGTTGTACACGACCACGTCCGGCACAAGACCCTCCTGCTTCATGAGCTCAAACATTTTGAAAGCATCTTCGTATTGACATGCGACAAAGTGGGCTTTCATCATGGCAGAGTAAGTCACTACACAGGGATCAATTCCCTGGTTCTTCAACTCTTTAAAGAGCTTGACAGCCTCGTCAACCTGTCCCAACTTGCCAAAACTTGTGATAAGGCTGCTGTACGTATATCGATCAGGCTGATAGCCTGAACTCAGCATCTCCTTATAGCAGCCGTGAGCATCCATGATACGCCCACCCCTTACCAGGATGGCAATCAGACAGTTGTAAGTGACACCGTCTGGCTGACAGCCAAGCTGTTTCATTTTCTTGAAAAGATCTACGGCAGCGTTAGGCTTCTTGGCTTTCCCAAAAGATTGCATCGCTGTAGTGAAGGCAAACACATCCTTCTCCTGGCCCTTTCCTTCAACATTCTCCAAGACAAGCATCAGCTCGTCAAATCGACAAGCTTCTCCAAGTCTCGTCACCATTGCATTCTTCGTGTAACTGTCATGTTCATACTCCGGTTGTCCACCAGCCCACTTGAAAAAGTTCCAAGCCAAATCTAAGCTTTCCACCTGCTTGACTACTTCACGAACATGATAAGGCTTTAGCCGCATATGTAACTGCTGCAGTGACCGTTCTGTAAGTGGCCCCCAATCTTTGTCTCGAGTCACAATATGGACAAGATTTTCAATTTTTACATCAGCTGACCAAGGTGAAATGGTCTTCGACGGATCAATGTGATCCTCCCCAGCCCCAAATGCCAAACCTGCCGTCTTCGAATTTATACCAAAAGAATGGGTACTCTCGGCTTTAGAAGACTTCTGGAACTGCAATCGCCTCCTTTCTCGTCTTGCATGGGAGGCAAACTCCCTGACAAGAGAAAAGCCACTGTACAAAACTCTGCGACCAGAGAACTTGTGTGACAAGGACACGGTACCCTGCTGGGAATACCCCGCTATCAAGGTATTCCACCTCACCACAGCCTTCTGACCAAGTCCATCAAACGCTCTTTGAGCTTCATCCAAGCTGTTACACTTTCCATACCTGTCCAACAAGGAATTACATACAAACAGATGCGGCTCAACTTCACTGGCCAATACATCAGCATGGACCTGCTGCCCAGTTTTCAAGTCTGCTCCCCTTGCACAAGCCTGCAGGGCTGCCACGAATGCATGCCCATTTCGCTTCACACTTGACCTGCGCATCCGGTGATACAGTTGTATGCCCTGCTTAGCCTGCCCGTGGTTAACATGTACAGAGATCATGCAAGACCATATGAAGGTATCAGCATTGGCAACCACGGTACACACATCCATCGATTCTTGCAACCTGCCATGAGAAGCAAACATCCGCATCACATGGTTGCACAGGAGCGAGTCCGACTCATACCCCGCTTGCACGGCCAAACCATGTACACGGCGACCTAGAACCAGGTCCCTCTGCACCACACATTTTTTCAGCACAGCATAAACCAAAGATTGGGCAACACGGCAGTCCCTCTGCACCAGAACTCCCAGGGCCTCAACGGCCTCGGTGAGCCGCCCCTGCTGACATAGTTTCCTCACCGTTGAAACTGGGGCAAGTAAACCTGGCCACTGCACTCAGGCCCATTGAGATGAGATAACGGAGATGGAAATGCTCTGGCGACCACTCAAGCTGATTCCGCCTCATCAGTTGACAGCAATCTGACAAGCCGACCCTCGGTACTCCGCTCGCCTCCAGTCGAGGATTATGACCACCCAAACTAAAATCCCACTACACACACGAATTTCAACAGGCGGGCACATCTACCCAAGGTGAACGTTCGTCAAGATTGTTCTTCAACTTGGAAACCTACAGCACGTCCAAGTGATCTAGGCACATTGTCAAAATTCATAACAGAAGAAGAAGAAGAATTTTATTGAAGTCCACTAAGACTTAACAACTTGCACCATGGTATGCCTAAGCTACTTGCACCAAGGGCATCCATTCCCTTTAAGCACCCCATCTAAGTATCGATAGTCCACTAAGGACGGATTTCCATCATGGGACTTGGTACTTAACAACTAACACCATGGTATGCCTAAGCTACTTACACCAAGGGCATCCATTCCCTTTAAGCACCCCATCTAAGTACCGATCCAAGTGCAGGATGCTTAGTAAGCACGTTCTTATAAATGTGTGTCCATTTGGCACATTTTCCTACCTCTACAACAGCCCGTTTTCTTATCCAGGAACTACGAGTAAAAACTTATTCAAACTCCATCTCGCGGCCTGTTTTGCTCGGCTGTTCACTCTACCTATGTTACCTATAGCCCGGGTTTGCCCCTTTGGATTTGTGCATTTCAAGAAGCTTTATCATATAGGAGTACTACATTGTATGTTTTGTGAAAGCATCTTTGTCTTCAAAGAATACTATTATTTATCATTAATTAATTTAATAAAATAATAAACTAGAGACTCACAAAGTAAAGGGGAAAAAAAAGAAGAGATATCAAGCTAGTATCCCTTTGCCGACCAGCAAATATGCGATATATATAGCATATGTGGTATACGAGGGCTGATGCTAAAATTATGATAACAAGGTTAGAATACTACTATGTATTTGGCATGTGTCATATATGGAATACCGATCTGGTCACGCGTCATCCACATTTTTTTAGGGTTGTGGACAGAAAGAAATAGTCCCGCCGTATACGGCGGAACTATTTCGTTATGTCACGCATGACCACATTGGTCTTGGCTGCGGCCCCCCGGTGTACCGATCTCGTCAAGCTGATGATGCACACAAACTTTTCACGATGTACACAAAAACGTTTTTTCTCTCAGGTTTAGGGTTGCGTTGCGTCTTCTCATGGGCATTTTGCGATCCATGGCGGTATGTGTCTTATTCGCACTTTTTACCATTTATATTTGCGCTTACCGCACTCATCGCTTGTGCTCAGGTCGAGTGTGTTTGCCTCATGCGGTTGCGTGTTTGGCACTGGCTACATACAAGGCTGCAACGTTTCCTGCTGCCTATGGGGGTGCAGTTTCACATAGCACTAAGTACCTTGAAATAAGCTTGTACCAGAAGGACCAACACAAAGAAGGCCGCGTGTTAACATGTATGTGTGGTGATCGGAACCCTAAAACCCTAAACTACAAAACATTTGCATGACACAATGGGAACACCAATGGGACCTGCATAGAACCTACCGAAGTTGTTGTGGCACATATTATATGTATATTGTATGCAAGAATCTTAACATGCAGTGGCATATTTCCGTAAAGTACACCCAAAGAAACAAAGTCACACACACAAAGCCGTGTGACCAGAACGGTATTCCATAGTCATAAAATGGCTTAGGCCAAATGGACGCACCTTTATAAGAACCTCGTGATTAAGCATCCTGAGCTTAGATCGGTACTTAGATGGGGTGCCTGAAGGGAGTGGATGCCCTTGGTGCAAGTAGCTTAGGCACACCATGGTACAAGTTGTCAAGTACCAAGTCCCATGATGGAAATCCGTGCATAGTGGACTTAAATAGAATTCTTCTTCTTCTTCTTCATACCAACCCCATTAGAATAGAAGGTAGAATATCCTTCCACATCAACGCTTGATCATGGAAGAGGGATATGAGATTGTCGATGGTGATCTCTCGTTATGCTAAGCAATAATATAGTTTGATTAAAAATTATAATTATAAATAATAAAATCTGGTCTTTCATTGGTAAAAACTTAAATAAAATAATTAATAAAAATATGGGATAAAAAACGATTTTAAGCGTATGATATTATTTAACCACCACTGTTTTAAGAGACTGTAAAAAACACTCCATACTCCACTTGATCTTAGTGGGTGGCCGTTTTGGAGTTAAATCGCCACTGGACCATCCAAACAATCCAATCTCCGGGAGCTCCGGAATGCCGTGTGCATCGCTTGAGAGTAGGACTCGGAGTGCATACCGCAGAACAAGATGGTAGGGTCATCGCCTCTGGAGGATAGAGATGCTGCGGTTGGTGAATTTGAATCTGGATCCGGTGCTCGGGGAGGGCCTTTGTTGATGCCTGCATTGGGAACGGGGGTGATATCTGTACGAAATTTTCAGCGCTCGTGCATCACTTTACTTTCGGTAAGGAGCTCACAATGTTATCGCACAGTTTTCATGTTGTGGAATACCAGAATTACTGAATTTTGGGGCATGCAGGTGTTGGAGTCAGAGTTAGATGATAGCTTGACACAAACTCTCTTTGACGACGATACCAGGTACAGGTTCACTGTTTTGGACAGAAACTTCTCTGCTCGCAGCTGTTTTCTGATGAAATAGAATAGGGTTATAGTGTGTACCGTATTTTGGAATGATGAGCTCCTTGTGATCAAGCTCTGGGTTGTCCGAATTGGAGCATTTGATAAAGATGACGTTTCTAATTCTCAGAGTCGACGACCTTAAGATCGTGACTGATGCTGAATTGGTTGACAAGGCTCTTGCCGAGGTCCTTGAGGTATGATGGCTTTGAAAACCCGGTTATCTTGAGGAGGTTAGTGGTTGCTAGGGTGTACACCAGACGTCTTGCAAACAATCTCATTAGCTCTGCAGGGGAGAGTTGCTCTGGTGGAGTCTCCTCAGTTGGACGATACAGATGCAGAATTGTTTGATCAGGGTCTGGAAGTAAATACGCCGCAGAGGTACTTGTTGTGCTGGATCATATGCTGTTGTTTAGCAGAACACCTCTCCTGGTCTTGCGATGCTTGTTGACTTGATGTGTACGAGATGCTTGTTAGACTTTGTGTCCTAATGCTTTTGATACAGTGTTGTTGAAGCTGGTCCAGATGATGGAAGGACGGGTACAGAACCTAGGAATGACGACGACAATACAGAAGAACTTGACATTCCTGTTCCTTCATCGTCCATGGTCCCAGAGGCTGAAGGGACTGGAGGTGCTGGCTCAAGTGAGGCAACTGGAGGTGAAGGTGGACGCCAAAAAAGAAAAGAAAAACAAGGAGGCAAGAAACGTGGGAGACCTTATGATAGATCTATCCGAAGCATAACTACGGTTATATGACTAAACTATGTGTAAATTCATGAATCAGATGGCTGGGTTTGGATTGAGTGATTAGCTAATGTTTTGGATCGAATTGTTGCGTGTGTGCAGAATGGTGATGACAAGAGAACAGAAGCACTAGCAAGACTGAAGCAAGAAAGGGAGAGTGCCCGAGACAGCTGCAGCTTGAATATGCTGCTGTAAGGCGTAGTTTGGCTTGTCATATCTAATTTTGCAACGTTATGTTAGCTCTGAGGATATGGCTGCTGCACATGCTGAACTTGAGTGGCTGAGCTGCATTTGGTGCTAGCCAGTTCACTGTAGTTGATAAATAACTGCATGGTGGGTTGGACAGGGTCAAGAATGAGCGTGATGCAAGGGAGAATGTTACAACTAAGCATCTGACGGGATTTTTTACGTCTTCTCTGCAGGTTGGCATTTATAAGGAATGTGTCTCACTTTACACATCTCTGCACATGCAGATACCACGATCCGTCTGTGCTAAGCTTGGTATTTTCCAATGCATGGCTGTGATATGTGATCTCATTGACCATTTGTATTTCTCTGTGGTGCAGATGGAAAACGAGGATACTGGGGACCAGTTCCTTCTAGTTGGACCATCAGAGGTTGTCCTGCATCTGGAGATTTATCATGGCTTGAAGCGGCACATAAAGGTCTGAAAATCAGCAGAGGTGGCCCCTGCCTTTAATAGTGATGTATTTGGCATCAGCCAAGGTTTTCCCAGAGCTTGTGCTTATGTGACCGACTGTATGCAGACTCAAGAGTTTCTGGTGCTTGGCAGTCAACCCCTCACTGCACTCCGCGACAAGATCTACTGTCTAACCAATGACGTTGCAAAGAAAGCAGGGATGCACATGCCCTCTGGGTATTTTCTCATTGAGGTAACCTTAAGCTGTTTGCTGCAAACTAACTGTGCCTTAGCAGCAATTTCCTGGCATGAAGATGAGTCTCACATGGCAATTCAAACAGGACGTGTTCTACAATGACATGCGTGACCCCAATGCCATTGACTACAGTGTGCCGTACCTTCGATGGATTAAGGAGCAAAAAGAAGCCCTTGCAAACCCCTGTAAGAGACGTCCTGACAAGACTTTTGATGAGCATGGATTTGCCGTCCGCTGTCGACGACGACGTCTTCCCAAGCTTCCGACCTTGAGCACCACAATGATGGCGGAGACAATCTTCCTGGACCTGAAAATCAGAATAGGAGCACCTTATTTGTACTGCCATCAGGTTGGTTTCCTCCCCTCCTCCATTGCTTCAACCAGTGGAAAGTTGGTGTCAGGCTTAATAGAGCCAAAGCAGTGCTTATTTTGTCATGGTGCAAGTTTGTATCACTTGACTGTGCTTCTACAGGGGGATTGCAAGCACACTATCATATTTCGAGATTTGCGGTTGATCCACCAAGACGACGTGCAGAACGCCTTATCGTATCCGGTCCTCAAGTTTATACCGAAGCTAAGGTACAGGAAGTGTTCAATCTGCAGCATCTATCGCGCCAAAAAAGTCACCTATGAGGATATGCGGGCGCCATCGAGTCCATGCTTCTTCTGCGATAACTGTTACTACGTTCTGCACTATTCCGAAGGAGGGGTATTACTGTATAGTGACTTCAAAGTCTATGACTACTACCATGAGTGATTTCTCATTTTTCTTGCCCGATACGTCACGTAGAGCTCATTGACATGAGCATTTGAACACCGGTTTCACAATTTATCGGCCAGCCATCCCTGACCATGGTGGGGTTAAAGTAAGGATATTTTGTGTTGAGAAATGCGTGGGAGGAACGCTCCCAGGTATCACGCATGTGACCGTGATCATGATCTTGCCTGGCCTCTGTATGATCCAAACTGCTAGCCACAGGTGGCCTGGACAGGAGATCTGCATTGTGGTGAGTACTTCAGGATAATGTACTGGACTATGGCCCAGCGACTTACTTTGCCACTCAACCTAGTATTTGTCATCAACCAGCTGTAAGGACAAAGAATGGATGGGTGAGGAGAACGCTGCACCGCATGGTTACCAGGGAGACGGAACTCCACCATCTGCTTCCGCGCAAATTCGGCATATTCCGCCCAAACCGGCGTCTGGTCAAAATTTCAAAAATGGAAGGAAAAAAAGCAAGTTTTTCGATGGATTCTTAAATCCTCCCGAACAATAACATCCCCTTTTGAGCGAGGTGGGGCAGTCACGCAATTGTTGATAAAAACATCACCAAACACCAGCACTAGGCCTCCAAGTAGCCTGTCGTCCTTCCACTCCACGAGACGACTCACGTCCTTCCACTCCACGAGACGACTCGCATCCTTCCACTCCATGGGACGACTCGCGTCCTTCCACTCCACGGGACGACTCGCAGTCAGCACGTCTGCCGCTGCTGTTTATTGTAGCAAGAGTCAACAAGAATACATGAGAGATGAGAGAGAGCTCCCCATTTTTGCCTAAGCTAGGAGCTTAGCTCTCTCCCCTCGATCTCCTCCTCAAACAGCTCTCCTCTAGGACGCTCACACTCTAGGCTCCCAAGGCCTCTAGGCACCATAGTCCTATCCTCACAAGAGTGTAGCTCCCAAGTGCTACGATCCTTCTAGACATGCTCACACTCCAGGCTCCCAAGGCCTTTACGCTCCAAAGTCCTATCCTCACGAGTGTAGCTCCCAATGCTAGGATCACAGGATGTTCCCCTCTAGGGCTAGCCTCATCTTCTTCTTTTATAGGGAGGCTTACATCATTCTCAAAAGTACCTGCCTAAAGCAGACTTTCTTCCTTAAGCCCTAAGCTAAGTCTTACCACCACACTTACAACTTACTAGACTAGATCCAGGGCTGCATGCCTCTCATGCAAGGCTTCTTACTCGAACAGTGTAATTTTGCAGGGATTTTGAAATTCAAAATAAGCCTCATAACAGGTTAGAATGTTAGTGAACTTGTAAACCCTAAACCCTAAACCCGTAAAGTTAGTGAGCGTGTAAACTGCAAATGCCGTAAAACCATGTATTTTGAAGTGTTACAGAAACTCGCAAGCGGGTGTCTTTTTGGGTGCACCCCCTGTCCTTTTCATGCTTCGAATAAGACATGTTGTATATGCAGATAATTCAATTATGGGGATTATAGGTTAGACGTAGTGGAGCTTCTGGCTCAAACCGCTCTACTTCATATTGCCTAGATAAAGATAAAAGACATAATCAAGTTTATCCGTAATGCCTAATACATGGAATATCAAGGAGTTGAGTGAAGAGCTTTATGAATGTTGTAGCCTCTGATTGCATTGCATTGCGTGCAGGAAAGGAGAGAAATTGGATCGGAGTCGGATTGATTGCTTTATTGAATGAATGATAGAATGCAGATGTGTATGTTGTGCTCCTCATCAAACATCGTAATGCATTCCCAAGCATAACGTAAAGGCCAATGCACGTTCCTCTAAACATGTTTTTCTTTGATCAGGCGAGGCGACATCTCTTTCTCATGGTAAACATTAGGTCTACTAAGTTAGGAGGGGACCTAGGTCTTGTTCATCCTTTAACGGCTAGTGTTCATACTGCCATCATCGTTGGTGGTAGTCTACGAAATAAACTAGGACGTAGTTTGAGGGCTGAAGAGCCTGCAGTTCTCAACAACTGTTCTTTTGCCTTTAACAAGTGGCCTTGGGCCTCCAACGGTCTCTCTTATACTGGTGTCTTCTCTATCAAAATAGATACTCAAATCATGTACAAAAGCTCCTCTTGGATAGACAGGGGAATCCCTCTTTCTTCATGTAGGTCTTTATCGTAAGCGGAACATACTAAATAAATAAGATAGACAAAACAATATAAGAATTAGACTGAAAATGATAATTAGAATAATTAAAATCAAAATAAAATTAAAAAATGACTACCCCATTTAGACTTGGCCTTTGTGTCCTTGTGCAATACACAAGCAAAAGTAACATGGTCATTGTACAATATGCAATCATAAGTAACATGGTTAGCTAAAATCAGCCCGTCCTCCATTTGTCCATACTCAACAAGCAGCCATTTGTCCATGAGACAGCCTGTCCTCCATTTGTCCTCCTCCATTTGTCCATACTCATGTCTGAACCCCCTTGTTTGTGTACCTGGAGCAAGTTCAGCAATCGAGGACGACCTTCTCTTCAAAGGCAAACGAACTTCAACATTGGTGCTCAAGGAACTTCATCTTTTGTGGCCATGCTATTAGAAAACTAACATGCATTTGGGCATCTGGCATATAGCATTGATATCCGCCACGCTATTGTTCACTCTATAGCAGAGCACTTTCCGCCAAATTCCAAGTCAGCAAAAAATGCACAACTTGCCTGAAGAGCAGGTAATATAAAGATGTGCTCATCCCCCTCCACTCCTGATCTATACATCTCATGGTACCCTTATTGGGTACATTAATCAGAGATTATGAAGATCACATGAAGCCATTTGGATTAAGCCCTTTCCACTAAAAAAAACTGTATTCACTTCAGAGGGATTTAGTAGTTGCAGGGCGACGAGTTCATGAATGCACTGCCAAACTTCGGTACTAGTCGAGTGCATACTTGGGAACCATATCAAGCGTATGTCTTCATGCGGAGGTAAGCTATAAGAGGCCATGGATGTGCTCGCCAGAGAGCACACAACTGAGCTTTGATTTACCACTTGAGACAACCATTTGAAAGAACATTATGCAAACCATCTCTATCCAAACATTTTTCCTTTCTAGTTCAAAAAGTAGGTTATAAATTATATTATTCTTGGTCTGATCTTCCTCTACCTCCGTGGTTTGCAGGCCGTTTATTCTTCCTGCATATGACATTGTGGGTGCAGTAGGTGACTTTAGGTAGGGAGCTTATTTGCTCCCCTTCACCTCGACCCCTGGTCCTCTTTGGTTGTCCCCTCCTAGATGGGCTTTTCCCATCGTTTTTTCACCTCAATAAAATCTTCTTGGTCTGATTATGTTACCATGATTCTTCACCTCATTTTCATCTATGCATTATATTAAAAAAGCTATTGGAATTGAATACATATCAAGTAAGGTTTTTCAAGGAGCAAGAATAAAAGGTCTAAATACTCCAATTTTGAGTATGCAAATATCAAAATATTAATGAAAAAATTATTTATATTCTACTTTAATGTAGGTAAAGAATTCACACTTTAGAAACTAATATTAGACTAATATTCACAAGGAATAATCCACGGAAAGCACCTGAGCTGATCTAGATAAAATACTGGTAACTATAAATTTTAATTAATTATTTTTTTAATAATAAAATCAATATGTTGGGAATTATGCAGTTCTAAACCTTTGAAATTCTAGAGGTGGTTTTTGCATTATTTCCAAGCGGTCTTCAGGGCATTTACGAAGTTGTACAATAGCATATTACAAGTTGGTGGAATGCCAACTTGAATGAAGAAGACAGTTAAAGTATATTGTGGATCAACTGTAGATTGGATATATGGAACTTTCAGGTGAACAAAGAAAGTTGCAGATTGGGTATATGGAACTTTCAGATGAACAAAGTTGAAAAGCGTAGACATTATATCTTGCTAACACACATAATAGTACCTAATCTGCAATTGATCCGCAATATATTTCAATTGACTTTCTTCATTTAAACTTGTAAACATACTTCAATTGTCCTTCTTCATTCAAACTTTGTATTCGATTCAATCCGTAGCATACAAAAGTGTACAGCTCCGAAAATACCCTCAAGATACTATTTTGTGTGCCACCAAGATATAATGTCTATTGGATACTATTATGTGTGCCGGCATCATCAAGATATAATGTCTAATAAATCTTAACAATTACTACAATAATAATGAGTCTGTCATTAACCATGATATATAAATACACAATTAAAATTATTATAAAAATATAGTATAATATTTATACAGATCATATTAAATACTTAAATAATACTTTAGAATTTTAATTTAAAATCTTTGAGTAAGAACTAAAAATATTCAATATATCTTCCTAAACACAAAATTTTTAAAACAATTATAAACCATAGCTAATAATAGTCTTACTATACCTACAGTAATCATAAATACCCAATTAGGCATTAACCTTATCCTATTCGCAAACATGATTCGCCAACATAATTGCACCCAATTCGCAGTCGATCTTCAACGTACTTCAATTGTCCTTCCTCATTGCAGCTTGCGTTCCACCCAACCTATAACCTATAACATATCAGCATACAACCATCAGAGAAGCTCACAAGATCACTTTTCAGCTCTTCTGCTTACCTGTTTGTGTGTCGAATAACTTCCACAACCTTCCACAGCAGGAAGTTCCTACAAGAAAGTAGCTTGCACTTGAAGATCTCCCTCAACATATGCACGCCCAGGTGTCCTGCATCAGATTAAGAATAAAACCCTGAACCACTCTTCAGCACAGCAAGGACGTGCACGCACAGCAAGGACGTGCACGTCCCTCTGTCCACATAGGGCACTCAGATGAGCTTATCCACAATATCAATGGTGATATCTCCCTGTGCAAGCGAAGCTGCGAGAAGCAAAGCAGTAAGATATTAGCTGCTCACTGCGGCTGAGAGCTTCACCTGCACACACACAGGTGAGTGCTAAATCACGGCACCAAGAAAGGAAATCAAATCCATGAAGCATTGCAGAGGGACGAGAATACCAGAATCTCACTGTTCGTCCAGGGAACCCGCCTTTGGCATTGACTGCAACAGGAGGACAGTTGGTGCCCAGTGTGCACTCCACATCTGCACCGAGCTGCTTTAAGCCCGAGACAAGGTCCCCAGATTGGCCTCTCCCGCATTGAATCGGCCTATAGAACCCACAAAGGTGGCTTGGTTGGCTGAACGGTCCTCGGACACATCCAACCCCAGGGCCGTCATGGAACTCAACATGTAGCGCACGTCATCACTGTCCAGGATGGTATCCACAACAGTCGTGCCCTGGCATCACGAATTCCTCAGCTCCCAAGACCCACACCAATCCAAACACCAAGGACGCAAGCAAGAAAGGGAGCAACATCCAGGTGCGGGAACAGGCACACCCCACCTCGGAGAGTGCTGCCGGAAAAAGCAGACGGTTGGAGAGGGACTAGGAGCCGGGAGCTCGACAGTGCAACTGATCGCCTTCACAGGCTGCAACACCACCGTCTCCAACGCTGGGCTGGGACCAGCCTGTTGGCCGTTGGGCGCGTGCGTGGCAGCAGAGATGGCCATGGCCGCCATCTTCGCGCAGCGCCAGCGACAGCAAAGACACAGAGAGGGACCGGAAATGGCGGGGATCGGCAGTCGGCTCCACAAAACTAGCCCAGCCACCTCTTGACGACCAAACGCCGTTGCGGGCTGAGTCATGTCGGAGGTTGAGACGTCTCAACCTCCGAGCGAACTGAGGAAGGGAAGGAGGAAACGCGGTGGGATCCGATCGCCGGTAGTGACTCTTGAGCGAGCGAGCGACCAAGAGGAGAGCTCCAGTTCCACTCTGCAAAAGGCTCGGCTAGTCCATATCCAAGCACAGGGTTAGCCAGCCCTCCTTCCGTCACTGCAGGCTGCCCTACCTCCTTGGTCGAACATCCAATGCTGGCGTCACAGCAATGGTGTCTAGTCTCAAGGTGCGTGTGCTTCATGTCAGCACCAGCAATATACACGGTGTGTCTGTCTGGCCGACAAAGAAAAAGCCTGGAAGGACCTACAAACTGGAGGGACACGAAACGCCCGACACCACTCCGTTTTCTAGAGTTGTCAATCGGTGGCAGTGGAGGACGGAGTTGAAAGCTACCAAAAGCAGCAAGCCCGGTCGCGGCAAACTAGAGGCAATGTCAATGTTGGAGTCATATCCATCAATTTCGAACTCTACAATTTTTGCGGATTTCACCAATTGTGCCCAGCTTGACTGCAACGGAGCTGAGCCTGATCATGGCGTTGGTGAACTTGAGCGACCAAAACGGGTCGTTCTGGGAGTTGAGTGTGGCAGTGAACTGCGTGAGCACATCGTTGTGGAGAACTTGGTCTGAGGTCATGAGGCCCTGGTTGGCCAGCAGATTGGTGTAGTAGTTGTTGTCGAATACGAGGGGCGTGCTCACGTCCAAGGGCACCGTAGTGTCGGGGTTGGCGTTGGGCGGGCACAGTTGCTTCAGCTTGGCTGCGTACACCGGGTCCAGTGAAGAATCCGTCCTGGAAGTGAGGTTGAAGTTGTAAAGGCGGCTGGAGAAGGAGGAGCAGTGCGCCCTCCCGATGGTGTGCGCTCCTGCAATTGCAAGCATCGAGTAATAATGCAGACTCAGAACGTCATTCCACTTCCATG
This sequence comes from Anthoceros angustus, assembly GCA_010909165.1. Classification (NCBI taxonomy): domain Eukaryota; kingdom Viridiplantae; phylum Streptophyta; class Anthocerotopsida; order Anthocerotales; family Anthocerotaceae; genus Anthoceros; species Anthoceros angustus. The sequence continues at coordinate 827,548 of VJWM01000016.1, forward strand.
GCAGTGATCGAGCTGGGCCAGGCGCACTACCTGAGAGCGTGATCATCTCGTCCTGAGTGAGCCCTTTATTTGCGAAGCTCTGCGTGAGCTGCTGCACATTGGCGGTGGCTGGAGGAAGGTTGAGCAGCGCATCCGGGTTGAGCGAGATCCTACCGTCTCTGCGCCCGGTCGGTACCTGCCATGTTGGTCCCCCGGACTGCGGACAAGCACAAACAAGGTAAGGACTCACTAACACATCTCCAACTGCTCGCAACTGTTTGTAATGTAAACGACAACCATCGCGGGGCTCACGGTTTTGATCTCTTACAATCACGACCGAGTCCCGCGCAGCAAGAGCCACGATGTCCGCACACGACACGATGCCCGGGCAGGCAGCTTCCAGAGCCGTCTTCGCCGCATCGATCACCTGGTAGCCGCGGATGGACAGATTGGGAGTGGCATCCTTCTCGGCCAGGGGAAACCCGGACGTGGAGTCGAGGAGCAAAGAACCGTCGCATCCCTGCAGACACACGCACATGCGGAATGTGTAGCATACTTCATCACACACGCAGTTGAAAAGCTTTAAGACAGCAGCATCTCCACCTGCACAAAACAGTCGTGGAAGTGGAGGCGGAGAAGCGAAGCCGGCAGAGTAGGATCGCTATTCGCAAATTTCTTCACCGTGGTGTTCACAATACTCTCGGCACTGGGACAGTTCACGTTGTAGAAGCCGACGAAGAACTGCGCCTGCACCGTCCCGAGCCCCAGCAGCAGGACGACGGCTGCTACCGCGGCCCCCCTGCTGTGCTCCGCCATGGCCATGGATCCCGTCCCGCTCATTCCTTCCTCGACCTCAGCAGCTTCTTCACCCGGGAGTAGACCGACACGCCGGCAGTGTGATGCGGAGCGGATCCTAACACCAGCGGAGCGCCGGAAGCTTCCGGCATCGCAGAGTCAGAGAGCGCTACAACGACCTGCGCTCATACAGCTGTAGCGGTAGTCGGACTCCACAGACTTTTTTGTTGCACCTGCTTCGAACTGCAGAATCAGCCACTCCCGGCCACATCATTCAATGCTGCAGCCTGCAGCAGAGGCGGCCGGACTGGACGCCGCGGCGGGACGTACGAGCATTCAAGGAAGCAACAACTGCACTGAATGCGCTTGCCGTGCTGCTCTCGGGACTCATCCGCTTCGTGTTTGCACTCGCTTTGATGGCAGCCAGGCTGTTTACTGGACATGTGACACCTCCACCAACCCCCCTGCGCTCGTCCTGCCCCGTCTGGATGCATTCTCCACAGCATGTCTGTTTTGTACACTGTACACTCCACGCCGCATTCAAGGCTCCGTCCTTTGCTGTGGCAAGCTTCAAATCTCCAACTTGCTGATGTTATCTAAACGCGCTCAACAAACTTTTACTCCCATCCCCGCAGAAACTGGTCCACAAAAATTCTCCCGAATGCGCGAAATGTTGGAAGCAAGGTAGACCTCACACACAACACAAACCCTAGCCATGCTGAGGGCAACCTTCCTGAGCAGGACCTTCCGGACGTGCGAACTGTCCGGCCAGCTCGGTCGGAGGAAGGTGATCCTCAGCGGGAGCAGGCTGAGCACGTCGACGATGACGCAAGCGGCAGGCGGGAGCAGCAGGAGCCCGTCAGAGACGAAGCAGCTCGTAGACCGGATGCACGCACTGCTGGACGGGCAGCCTATGCATGCGTGGGATAAGCTGTGGGCGGAGAATGTAGTGCCGTGGGATCTGGGGAAGGTGACTCCGGTGGTGGCAAGCCTGGTGCGGGAGGGGAAGCTGCCGGAAGGCCGAGCCCTGGTCCCCGGGTGCGGAGCCGGGCACGATGTCGTTGCCCTGGCCGGGCCGGCAAGGCACGTCGTCGGCCTGGATATTTCAGACACGGCTGTGGCCATCGCCAGATCCCTGTCTGCCGGTGTCGCCAACTCGGAGTTTGCGGAGTTTATTGTGCACGACTTTTTCACATATGCTCCTGCAGCTCCCTTTGATCTCATCTTTGATTACACCTTCTTCTGCGCCATGGACCCTCCGTTGCGGCCAGCGTGGGCCAAGAAAACGGCAGAGCTGCTTGCACCAGACGGCCTCCTGGTCACGCTCATGTACCCTATAGCGGAGTACGCTGGTGGCCCTCCGTTTGCTGTGTCCGTGGAAGCGTACGAGCAGGTTCTGCTCCCCCTGGGATTCAAGCCTGTGTTTAGCGAGGAGAATCGCCTCAGCGTCGAGGCTCGCCAGGGTCGCGAAATTCTGTCGTTTTGGAGAAGAAGCAAGTCCAACATGTGATAGACGTCGAGCCGCGTAGTATAAACCCAGTTGGTTTTAGGGATAAGTCTACCCTAAAATGCCCGCTATCGTTTTAGCACAGCCACTGAGCAGTTGTCGTCGGTTTATAATGTTTTCATGTTCTCCGTTCAAAAGCTACTAAGCTACTTATAACACGCATTGCCTAATGTACTGATACACCAAAAGGAAACGGCTTCCCGACCCCGTGAGCGGGTCGTGGAGATGGACACCACCGTTGAGCTCCTGACAGAGCAAGAATCCGCCGTGTACGATCGCCAAATTCGGGTGTGGGGAGTTGATGCTCAGAGACGGTGCGTGTCTAACAGGATCTGTCATGCCATGCCGGGATATTGATGGTTGGCGGGTTTTCAATTGTGCTCCTGATGCTGCAGGCTAGGCAAGGCCCGGGTGCTGGTGGTGGGAATTACGGGGGTTGTTGCGGAGGTGAGACTTTTCGTTTCTTGCAGCTGCTGCGACTTCACGGTTGTCTGACACGGCAATTGGTGGCATTGCCATGGTTGACTTCTGCTTCTCCTGCGGTGTCTGGTGTTGTGTGGGTTGCTCGGTGATGCTCCGAAATGCTGCAGACGTGCAAGAACATTGTGCTAGCAGGAGTCGGGGCTGTGACGTTGCTGGATGATGCGCCAGTCACTCTGGCTGCAGCGCAGTCCAACTTCCTCATCCCGTGGGAAGAGCTCGATCGCTCTGGGCAGACTATTGGTGCCGTTTGTGCCGATTCTTTGAAGGATTTCAACCCTATGGTGAAGGTGTCAGTGGTGACAGGTGAGTGGCCTCCCTCTACTTGTTACAGCTTTCCCCTTCTGTCAGCTCAGGACCGATGCCAGCGATGATGATGTCAAGTAGGGATGCAGGTGGCGTTGCCGAGAAGCCTGATGAGTTCTGGGACAGCTACGATGCAGTAGTTCTTGGGCGTGTTCCTCTGGATCTCAGGGTTTGGTGCTTAGTCCCGTTTGTTCTTCAGCTTGTCTGTTGTTCTGGTGCCCTGTCTGTCTCAGGGTGCTAAGTAGCAGGACTGACCCCCGGATGTGTAACTTGTGTGGCAGATTCGCATCAACTCCGTCTGCCGGCATCGGCCAAAAAAAGTCGCTTTCTATTGGGTTGAGTGTCGAGGTTCATGTGGAACCATCTTCGTGGATCTGCATAGGCATTCATATGCTCCTAAGGTGCTGGGTGCATGCTTCCTATCCACATTTGCTGCTTCTAGCTGTAATGCCTTTCCACTGAGTTCATGCCTGATTTTCTCCTTCTTCACGCAGAAGGAAGGCGATGCCATGGATGCTATCTCGGAGATAGTGTTTCCAAGCCTCTTGGTTTACTCCTTCTCCCTTTTTGGTTGCTTTGCTTAATTGTTCTTCCTGACTGGCACCACTGATTTGAGGGTTAAATGCTTGGACAGGAGTCTTTGAGCGTGCAATGGAAAAGCTTACCGAAACGAACCAGCAAACTTTTCTTTGCCATGAGAGGTACTGCTGATAGGCGTGTGGAACTGAATTTGGCACCTGTAACCTTGTGTTGTACAACTTTACATTCTGTTATCATGCAACGCGAATATCGAGAACTCATTCTGACCCAATCCTTGGCTCACAACTGGGTTCTTCAGTCATCGAAGAATTTGAGCAGGGTAAGGCAAATGAACCCAGCCACGATGGAGCTGCTGGAATACAAACTTTCAGCAAGATACTGTGCAAGGCCCAGGCAAGTCTTCTGGCAGGTTCTACCAGAACTCTAACAGCTCTCAGAAAGGTTTTGTAGTTCAGAAAGCTTAAAAAGTGTGGTCACACTCTTCTCCTGCAGGGAGTTTCGGAGTCCCTAGTTCCTGAATCTCTTCTGCGAAGAATACTCAGTGCAGGCACCAGAGAGCTACCCCCGGTTTGTGCCATCCTGGGCGGTATTTTAGGACAGGTCAGAAACTTCCTTTAAGTCTTTTGGGATGCTGTCCGTTGCGTAACGTGTGGTCTTGCTGAACTATTTGTGCTCTTGCCTCACAGGAAATATTGAGGGCTGTGTCGGGTAAAGGAGAACCCCTTAGAAACTTCTTCTTCTTTGATGCTCACGATGGGAAGGGTGTCATCGAGGCCATCCTACCAGCTGTATGATGTGGGTCGGATTCATATGTGTCCCTTCGTGACTTGTCTGGCCTAGGGTTCTGTAAGTCAGGAATGGCGAAGGGACAAAAACTCGTAACTGGAAAGTGAGTGATTCGGTTGGGAAATCTCTTTGGGTTTTATTATCTTGTCTACCTATTTTGTGGATACGGCTGACAATGAAACAACCACGTTTTTCCACAAACGTGCGTTGAAATTTGGGTGCCTGATATTACATAGTAGGCAAGTGAGCACCTATCTATGTACATTTTACATGTAATGCGCGCCGGATACATCGCTCGCGTCCGAGGTTGTAAGTGTGAAGCACCGCCAGCATGCAAGCTCGCTAGCACTGTGGTGGTGCGGCAACGATGGCTGCGGCGGAAGTGGCTGCGCTACCGCTAGGCGCTCCAGTGGCGGTGGAAGTAGAGCCTCAAGCCAGTTCTTCACCAGATGCGAAGAAGGATGACAATTGGCGGCCCGCGCCTGAGCAGCCCCAGCCTCTGAGGGAGGCATTCGTCCAGAACGCAGTGAATTTTCTCTCGCACCCGAAAGTGAAGGGCTCCAGCGTGCAGCATCGCCTCAAATTCTTAGAGACCAAGGGCCTCACCAAGGACGAGATTGATGAAGCCTTTAGGCGAGTTCCGGTGTGTAAATCGGCATTCCCTTGTCTGATCAAGGAATGATTTTGCCTGTTGAAAGCAAGGGGATGACCGGTGCACGCATCGCAAGTCATGGTTCAATTCGGCGTGCTGATTTTGATGTTGTGATCGAGAGCAATGTAGGTGCACTGACGGGGCTCCTTTGTGCTGTAGGATCCACCCTCAGCTACCACGGCCATTCCACTCGCACCTCGAGGTACTTGGTAGATCAAATTTGGTTGTCATCTCCACATTTGATAACTGTGAGGAGGCGGCTGAGGTAGGCAGTCTTGTATGAGCAGAATCAGCTGTATCCGGAGCTGCACCTGGCTACCAGATTGCACCTGGCTACCAGATTGCACCTGCTTCCCAAGTTGGACCTCTAGCGCAAGCGCTCCCCACTCAGCAGCAGCAGCTAGCGTTAGCGCCGAAGCGGCCGGGATGGACACAAATGGTTGTGGCGGTTGGCGTGCTTGCTTGTGCTGGTGCTGGCACTGGTGTGTTGGTCAAGGTAGGGTCTTATGAACTTCCTCGGGTGCTCTTTCCAGGTTATTGATTTTGAGCTTGGTTTTACTGTAAGGTGTTCGTGATTTTGTGCATGGTGCGGTCATTGTTCGCAGAGGTGGCTGATTCCGAAGTTGAAGAACTGGATTCGACGCGTCGCACTTGATGGAACACCTGAGCAAAAGAAAGCGGCCCAGGAAGATGATGCTGCAAATGTGTCAGCAGTGACAGCAACTGCTGCTGCTGTGGCAGCGGCTGCCTCTGAGGTGGCAGCAGCGACACAAGAGATTGTTCGCTCCCGGGTTGAAGGTTGTTGCTTTTAAGCCCTCGCTGCTGCTTCCAGCTAATACTAGGTACTTACCCTCGCAATGCTCATTCCTTTGCTCCATGCCACAGAGCGGGAGTATCGGAACGAGTTTATTAATGCACTGGACGCACGGACAACCAGCCTGAAGGCAGCCCTGACTGTCGTGCAAGAGGCAATGCAAAATATCGAGGCATCACGACAGGTTTCACCAGATTCCCGTGACCTTCTTAGAGACCGGGTAAACACAGGTTCCGAGAGTTTCAACTGGGCAGCTCGGCCAGGTTGGTTCATTATGCGGATTGTGATTGTCATTCAAATGGTTGCCTGTAGAAAATATAGCTCACGTCTGTTTATGGGCACAGTTGCGGCAACCAACTTTGAAGCTCAATATGCAGCCAGGAATTCCATCGTAAAGGTGTGGTGCTTCTCGTCGAATAACCGATTCATCAACCATATCTCATTCACTGTTCTCTTTCTGGAACATTTACACTCAGCTGTTCGTGTTTTCTGTGTGTTTTATGTGTCTAGTCTGCCAAGGGTGGCCTCGCAACAGAGCTACACAGGCCTTCATCCGGCCATCATGTGCAGACAGGTTTAATTTGTGAAAAGTCTTTTCTTGGGTTCATATATTGAGTAAAGATCAATTCATCCGACTTCAGTGGGAGATACAGCTGCTGGGACAGCTTATTCCAACTTGATGTGCGTCTGCCTGTGCAGCAAACCTATTGCGCGGCGCTGGGATGCATGGTCCTTCAAGAATGGATGAGGTTTGTCCAGTCATGAAGGCTTTGAAGTGTCTTGAATGATGGGTGGGTGGGCCACTGTTTGTGTTTGACTGCCACCTCTTATGTCGGACTTCACTTTAGATTGGCTTGGCTACCTTGGTTTCTCTTGAGCCTCACAACTTCCCTTTCAGTGGTGTTTTCTTTGGTCCTTGAAAGAAGCATATCCTAGCACCCAGTCAGCTTTTGTGGTATTCGTCTAGTTTTCATCACCTGAATGTGAGAGCAAAGTTGACCGAGGTAGTAGTAGCCATCATGCTAGGCAGCATGTAGTAAGAACGGCTTTCTGTTTGATTTTGAGCTTGGTTTTACTGTAAGGTGTTCGTGATTTTGTGCATGGTGCGGTCATTGTTCGCAGAGGTGGCTGATTCCGAAGTTGAAGAACTGGATTCGACGCGTCGCACTTGATGGAACACCTGAGCAAAAGAAAGCGGCCCAGGAAGATGATGCTGCAAATGTGTCAGCAGTGACAGCAACTGCTGCTGCTGTGGCAGCTGCCTCTGAGGTGGCAGCAGCAGCGACACAAGAGATTATTCGCTCCGGGTTGAAGGTTGTTGCTTTTAAGCCCTCGCTGCTGCTTCCAGCTAATACTAGGTACTTACCCTCGCAATGCTCATTCCTTTGCTCCATGCCACAGAGCGGGAGTATCGGAACGAGTTTATTAATGCACTGGACGCACGGACAACCAGCCTGAAGGCAGCCCTGACTGTCGTGCAAGAGGCAATGCAAAATATCGAGGCATCACGACAGGTTTCACCAGATTCCCGTGACCTTCTTAGAGACCGGGTAAACACAGGTTCGAGAGTTTCAACTGGGCAGCTCAGCCAGGTTGGTTCATTATGCGGATTGTGATTGTCATTCAAATGGTTGCCTGTAGAAAATATAGCTCACGTCTGTTTATGGGCACAGTTGCGGCAACCAACTTTGAAGCTCAATATGCAGCCAGGAATTCCATCGTAAAGGTGTGGTGCTTCTCGTCGAATAACCGATTCATCAACCATATCTCATTCACTGTTCTCTTTCTGGAACATTTACACTCAGCTGTTCGTGTTTTTCTGTGTGTTTTTATGTGTCTAGTCTGCCAAGGGTGGCCTCGCAACAGAGCTACACAGGCCTTCATCCGGCCATCATGTGCAGACAGGTTTAATTTGTGAAAAGTCTTTTCTTGGGTTCATATATTGAGTAAAGATCAATTCATCCGACTTCAGTGGGAGATACAGCTGCTGGGACAGCTTATTCCAACTTGATGTGCGTCTGCCTGTGCAGCAAACCTATTGCGCGGCGCTGGGATGCATGGTCCTTCAAGAATGGATGAGGTTTGTCCAGTCATGAAGGCTTTGAAGTGTCTTGAATGATGGGTGGGTGGGCCACTGTTTGTGTTTGACTGCCACCTCTTATGTCGGACTTCACTTTAGATTGGCTTGGCTACCTTGGTTTCTCTTGAGCCTCACAACTTCCCTTTCAGTGGTGTTTTCTTTGGTCCTTGAAAGAAGCATATCCTAGCACCCAGTCAGCTTTTTGTGGTATTCGTCTAGTTTTCATCACCTGAATGTGAGAGCAAAGTTGACCGAGGTAGTAGTAGCCATCATGCTAGGCAGCATGTAGTAAGAACGGCTTTCTGTTTGATTTGAGTCCAGGTTGTGGCAAAGTTGGAGCGAGGTGAACCTTTTCCTGATATACGGGTATGCTATCCTGAAATTTGAGCTGGAGCTGTGGTGTGACGACAAGTTCTAGTATGTTTGCACTTCACTGCCAAACAGCTGAGATCAACCGATTGGATGGAGTGCAGGCTGTTGATGACAAACCTCCCAATCCCATGCAAGAGCCATCATCCCCTAAGTTGCAACCCAGGCAAAAGGTCTGTAATGTGTGGACTCCTTACAAAGGGCAAAATGGGTATCTGATTAGTGGTCGTACTGCTAGGCAATCTCTCCTGATTGTGTCATGGCAACAAGGTCTCTGGTCTCGTTTACTGGTTTCTAGTGATTTCAAGTGCTCTACCAACCAGCTAGGCATGTTCTGACATGGTTTTTCTCTACTGTTCGCATGACTCTTTTTTTGGCAGCCTTGGGAAGTAGCTGTATCAGCAGCCCTGAAACCTCGTGAACCTGACACGCTTTCTATTGGGCAGTCTGCTATGGTTAGCGAGAGACTTGATGCTGTCGATTGGCCTTCCTCTTCGTGGGCAGCTGGATCTGTCTACCCTTCCGCTGAAGGGCCTTCCTCTTCGTGGGCAGCTGGACCAGCTGCTGGCATAACTGAACAGGATTCTGCTGGGCGTGGGAAGCACTCTTCCACGGAAATTGGAGTCCGGACCAACAGTCCAGGCCCAGTAGGCAAGAGGTGGGTTCCCCCACCCATGCCACCAAGTGCCCTACCAGCGCTCATCTCCTCTGCTCAGCTGGATGGAGAGCGAGTGGAGTCTGGCGTTGCCTCGTCTGAAGTTCCAACAGCTGTAAAGCAGGAGCCGGTCGACAAGTTCGAGGCAGCGGTGACGATTCCAGCAGCTGGAGACAGCCCAGGACAAGCAGAAGCTGCCCCGGAGAGTGATAATCCTCACGAGAGCGGAGGCGCAGGATCAGCGTAGAAAGTTCGAGAGCTAGGAGATTGAACACTGGGATCAGCTAGGAGAAAGAACAATGGGATCAGCTAGGAGATTGAACAATGGGATCAGCTAGGAGACCGAACGATGAGAGGACAATCGTTCATCTGGGAGACAATGAAGGCGAAAATTGCTTGACATAGGAGATGGGAAGCTGGCGGTGGTGATCTCGAGATTGAACCAATGGTGGGATACTCGGTCCCTTGCTCTCCGTCTGTGAAAGGCGAGGTGAAGCGTCTCCGCATGTACGAATGATGGACAGAGCTGAACAAGCTCGGCAACATTACCTACCATCAAAGTTGAAGCATGATCGGAGATTTGGTTTTGAAAGATAAGCAGTGCTTCGTGCGGTCATTGTGGAGAAAGGAGAAATTGAACCTGTGCTCTTCGTCTGTAATGGGAAAAGTGAAGCGCCTACGCATGTACGCGTGATTAACACACTTAATCAAGGTCCCAATCACCTAACAGACTGGTGTGGAATAGTACGGGCACGAAATGATTCGGAATTTTTTATGTTAACCCCGGATGGATTTTACGTGTCTTTTCTTTCCTTAAGGCGTTTAGTAACACTCCCTTTTCAGCGAGGTGCGTTGTTGCTGCTGTTTATTCCAGCAAGAGTCAGTAAGAATACATGAGAGATGATAGAGAGCTCCCCATCTTTGCCTAACCTAAAAACTTAGCTCTCTCCCCTCGATCTCCTCTTCAAACAGCTTTCTTCTAGCACGCTCACACTCTAGGCTTCCAAAGCCTTTAGACACGTTAGTCCTATCCTCACAAGAGTGTAGCTCCAAATGCTAGGATCACAGGATGCTCCTCCCTAGGGCTAGCCTCATCTCCTTTTACAGGGAGGCTTACATCATTCTCAAAGTAAATGCCTAAAGCAGACTTTCTTTCTTAAGCCTTAAGCTAAGTCTTACCACCACTACTTACAACTTACTAAACTGGATCCAGCAGCCATGAATCTAGTCTAGTAAGTTATGTGATTAGTGGTAATAAGGCTTAAATGAGGCCCTGAATCATGTTTAGTAAGTTATGTGACTAGTGCTAGTCAGGCTTAGTTTAGGGCTTGAAGAAGATAGTCTGCGTAAGGCAGTTACTTGGGGAACGATGTAAGGCTCCTAATTAGGGGTAAGGCGAGCTCTAGATGGGTCATCCTAGTATTGATCCTAGTACTGGGGCCATATTCTTGTGAGGCTAGGTTGTGGAAGCCTAAAAACAAGGTCTCCTAAGACCTGGAGACACACCCCTCTTTTTAGAGACAGAGGTCGAAATGACCAAATTTTACATTTGAAATCAAATCAAATCGTGATTTCGTGGGTTTTCGACACAAGGGTCAAAAACACACATCGCAGATAACCAGGTTTTCATAACACCATTTCTAGCTTTATCATGCCATTTGATCTTGCAAATAATGGTCCTCGGTTGGATCAAGTTTGAAAATACCCGCGTTTTCAGCACTTTCAAGGACACTTTTCCAAAATCGGTTAGTCTTTCAAAATCGCCAAGTTTGTGACGCTTTTTGAATATATGTACTAAGGGTCAAAGTCCAGACGAGACTAATGTTGTGGATACATTTCATTTCCTTCACATGCCCCTCATGTCCAGACATCCCCCGAACGGTGTCTTTAAATATGTGGCAACGTGAAAGTTCAAGTTCAATATGTCTCTACATGTCACTATACATAATACAACAAATGCATCAACACATGTCATTTGGTATCCAAGTGGTGAATTAGATGTATAATTTAGCCAAATGTAAACTAACTAATCGCCTTCTACGCATTTGCCATCCGAAATACACGACACAAGGCGAGCTTAAAACCCGAACACACATCACTAGACCAGACAGTAGGAGCCAGTGATTTACTTCACTTATAAAAGGGATAGCTTAAACACCGCCAAGTCTTGTCATGAGCAGTCGAGCAGGACAAGGCGAAAGAAAACAGTTGGCCAAAACCCGGATGTCCGGTGAGCACCAGCCCACACAATGCCCATATTGACCATGCTTTAAACGATGTACCCCACGTCAAAGACCAAAGTGTGTGTAAAGGATTCAACAAAAGCACTATTCCCGATTGAGTGAGCATCTGTTGCGAGAAACCAAAACCAATAGTGCTCATTCCTAGGCTAGTCTCCGAAGCTGTACACTCTCTACGCCTGAATGCACCACCTGAACAAGAAACCAACACTAGCGGCAGTCAAACCAGATGTGCCATTTGCTTTTGCATCAACACCATCAAATATCCGCAGAGAACACAACCACAAGCAACGATGTAAACATCGATTCGGTAATCTCGAAGGCGAAACCATACTTGCCATCCTCACTCGGGCTCGGCCTTCACGGTCGCTCCCTCCACGCCAAGGCCTTGGCTTTTCCTGCGACCATCACTGTGGCTAGCTCCCTCGCCTCCTTCTCGCCCATACGTCGTCTTGACATCCAACTCCTCCAGACAACTCCGCATCTCCGGCTTCACCGCCAAATATGGTCTCGAATCTTGTAGCTCCCTTTTCATTGTCTTCACCTCCTCCCGGCAAGTGAGAGGTCACGGGTTATATCCCTTGGCTTTCCACCCTCATCCCCTCGGGAAGGGTCCACACCCCTAGCGGCTCCCTTAAGGCCACCGACACCCACCTCCCCTTGAACCAACAGGCTTGGGGTGAGGAAAGCAGGTGCCAGGCGGATCGCAGCGACATTGCCTCGCGTGTTGGACCCCTGAGGCCCCGAGGAGGTCTTCCTCCTAGCCCTCTTCTGCGATGTCGTGAGATGTCACCGTGGGGTGACGTAGCCGCCTCGTTCTCATCGCAATCGTGGAGAACTAGCCGCACAAAGGCGGGTGCCACAAGTCCGAGGTTAGTAGCGGCGGCTCTGACCAGCAGGCGAAGCGAGCACCGGCCAGGCGAGCGGTGCGCCCGGCCTGGCACCACCAGGCGAAGCCTTTTGCTGTTCCAATCTCCGATAGCGCTGCAAATGGTCCTCCTCAACCAACACGCACCACTCGCCACCCAAGGCCACCACGCCCCGCTCACCCCCAGTGGCACTCAGTAGCCAGATCGCCAACCACGGCAAGCGCAGCTCTTGGAGCGTGATGGAAAATAAAAGAAGAGTGAGGGCAAGAGGGGGAGTACCGGCCGGAGGAGGGTTTACGCTCGGTCTCTCCCCATTCCTTCCCATCCTACATACAATTGTCGAAGCGCCACACTGCGGCCGAAAAAAGTACACGGGCCATACACCGACAAGTGTGAAACCTTACAAAAACATGATACGTGTTACAAGCTGTGCCGGATGTCCGGTGGAGAAGCCACGAGACTCAACCACATTTGCCAACACTCCAAAAGCACACATCCTAATAAAACAAACCACCTTCACATAACTAGAAATCACCGTCTATGACCTCAGCTCTCTCCCGACCAACATCAAAATTCTGAATTCTAGGTGGGTTAGGATCTGGCTCCTCACCGGAGTCCACACCGCCATCAAGTCCACCAAATAATCAACAGATGCATCAGAGGATTCAATGTTGTCCAGGTCTTCCGAATCAATCCGCTCATCACCAGTTTCATCACCATCACAGGAGGAAGCACCGCTTCCTCACTAGGCTCGCCGTAACTCAAAGACCTTCCTCTTCAACATATCCATGGTGTTTTTGCTTAAAGTCCTGCTCCTCGTCAACACAAAATCGTAACCCATGATCGTGGTCTCCAAAAGCTTGATGGCTTGGACATGTTTCTTCAAAGGATTCCGCGCCTACCTTTCCGTGACTGGTGGGTACTGCACCCATTCCTCCGAGTACCTACCCTCAAGTGCATTAGGGTTTTCTGCGCCACCGGTGGATTTGTGCTAGCGGGTCGGCTTCATGGTCCACCTCCACAACCTTGCCTAGCAGAAGGCCCTCGGGGTCATCTGCGGCTGGACCGCAATCATCATGCCCGCTTGGATCTCGATAGATCCTCGGCTTGTTGTTCCAACCGTTCCGCCTAGCGGCGATCCTGCGGCACCGATAAATCTCTCGGTCCTGTCCAAATATTCGTCTTGCTAGTGCTGCATCCACCACTACTTCGTCCGGAAACATCACGGGAGGTTCTTGAGCATGCGCTTCCCGGTTATACCATGTCCATGCCATTTCCAATGGACGAAGATGACCTGACGCTACTAAACCCGCTATTGCCAACTGCTCCTCCCAAAAACCATCCCACCAAGATAGCTGCAACGCATTGAAGATTTCTGTGGAAGTTCTTAACTGTCTATTGTCTTCCACTCCAGCCATAGCCTCGGGACATACATGTGGATGCTCCTTTGCTCCTTGCCCTTCGCCTCACATGCGGTGGTACCGGTGGAGCCGCAACAATCTCCTCTCGCACTCCATCCCGTGGTGAACACCACCATCCGGGGTCCATTGTGGTGTGGAAAATTGCTTGCACCTCAAAGACCGCCACAAACTCATGACTAGGCAACTCCTCCCGAGTGACCTTAAATTGATGTTGAAAACGTGGTTGTGTAGATCGTTGCGGGGAGAACCTCCGGGCGGCCATAAATATTGCTTAAAATCAGGCACCTCCTTCATGAGATGGACCTTCGGCGTAGGAGTACAAGCCCTCTCCAAGCAAGCAATCAACTCCGGCAATGTGTATGCCTCTTTCAAGTTCAGCACAACAGAAAAACGGGAAAACATTTGATCAATCGATCATGGGTATGGCCAACAATGAGAAACCCCACTTTAACCTTCTTAAAAATACCAATGGACACCAACATCGCAATACGCCAACACCTCCTGGTTCTTGTTACGAGCCATTGTATTGTCCATCTGCAGTAAAGAGTTTCGTGCAATTGCCCTCCCACAAATTAATCACATGCTGGATTACGAATTGTGCCGTTAGGATCATTCCGAATATTGGGTAGCTCGGTACACATAAGTGCGCATGAATTTGTTGAACACCAAAACCCCAACCACATGGATGTAGATTAGGGCACTATCCACATCTTTGGGCACTCTACGGAAATGAGGCAACTCAGTTTTTTTCTGGTCCATACCATCTATCGCAATCCCTATGTACTTGGTCGGTTGAGCCATACACTTCCCGCGATGCTTCGCCATTTTCCTCCGCTCCATCTATTGTTGATCCCGGTGATAATTGAGGAGTTCTCTGTTTCTATCTGCACATACAAGGGCCACCATCAGGACACGCACGCGCAACAACGCAAGTGTTCCCCCTGGCCCAAAGTCATCGTGCCAAACCCTAAGTCTCCTAAGGCCATAGGGTTTGCGCCCTCTACCGATACCACGGCCATCCAATCACCGGACATCCGGTGCTTGATGATAAGGTAGAGGATTCTCGGTTGTACCTTGCTCTTTGTCGTTCCCGGCGTTTTTTATTTTAGCTTTTAACTTCTCACAGATAGCACAGACGGAGAAGCGGTTGGATCTTGGTATTTTAACAGACCTGAAGTGCCGTATCCACAACTTGCGTAAATAGTAACATACATGTGCGGTAATCGCTCTTGCTGTCTAGCATACTCAATATAAATCTCCTCCTTCGTGAATGTATCGGTGTTAAAGACTTCCCTATTGGGTAGCCTTTCCACATTTCCTTTGAAAACAAATCCATCCACATTACACTGTAGACCATACGGTAGGTATTTTTCCGGCCAGGCTCGGCAAACCTCGTCCCCTTCTCAGATGCGAGCATTCTACTGAGTGCCCCAATGCAAAACACACGGCAAAATGCCCTCACACACACCGAAACCTTTCCGTGTGGTAGCTTGTTCAACCATCCGGTCACGACACCAGTTTCGTCATCTTCGATCACATCAATCTGGTCCTGCAAATGCTGTTCCTGCTCCCCCTTACTCATCGAAAAAAAGGCCACGCGACAGGCTTTTAGCCTGCCATGTCCCAACTTTCCTATGCACTTTCTCCCACAGCACTGCCTCCTCAGGTCTGCACATAGCTTCGCCCGACTACAGTGCTTCGCCAAAACATTGTCCACCTTATTCCTTGCAGCATGGTTCTTGGTGGAACACATAACCCCATCCATAGACTGCAACTCCAACCCCCTCGACTTGGGATTAGCAGGGAGCAGCATTTCTGGCAATTCTGCCAGGAGGCCTCGTTCTGCCTCCTCTCCAAACAGTGCAATCGGATCTCGTACCACATTTGGTCTCCCCCGCCTTCCACTCCCAGAACCTCCTTCACCCACTCCTGCAAACTCCAAACCAAAATCAACAATGCCATAGACCTTCTCACCACAGTCCGGCGACTCAGCAACACTCTCTGTTTCCGATTCCGTGCTATTCTCGGTTGTGGCCTGCGGTGAAACACAACGCGTTGAAAATACTCCTGCGACCCACATGGATCTGTAGGCGCCACCTTGTCTCCCTCTGCGCGGCCAGGACACACCCGCTTGGCCCGGGGATTTGGATCTGGGCAAAACATCCTCGCCAACTTCTTCGCACCCGGTGACTTGAACAAGCCAGGGTAAATGGTACCTGGTGCAGGCTGCCGAGGCGGGCCAAGATTGCGGATATCGGGGGAGGGATATCGAGGGCGCCGCCTCTCTTGTTCACGGCGGCGGGCACGAGCTACCGCCGATCCACATGGTGCAATTTCTTCGCGCGCGCCTCGTTAAGTGTCCACCAGATCGAACAAAACAAGTCTCCATCGCTTGCGACCTCGTCCGCTATACCACCGCAGGCGGTGTCATCCAAGTCGATGTGTGCCCAGCTTCTTGACTACAGACATTCACCGGACGTCCGCGGTTCCCTTGGTTGTCCACTCAAGCGCCGCCAAGTCCACGATGTCGGACTCGGACACATGCCCGAGATCTTCATCGATCACTAGTCGCGTTCACCAAATCAAAGAACTCTTCCTCTGCGAGGTCACCGCCATTGCGCTACCAAAGAGTAGAAGAAAGTGCTCACAATGTGCTCGGCGGGAAGACGCGTAGCTAGACATGTTCAAACTTGTATCCAGCCTCGTGGCCCGCTCGTAATCAATTATGTGATTGGCCGGATGTAAATTGCGGCTCTGATCCTGAAGTCTCGTTAATTGCCTTATGATTGCAAGGATCGAGGCGAGGAGGTTATGCAAAGGCGAAACATGTTTAGCCGATGGCAAAACATGGAATATTCTCATAAATATGCTTTACTACTTGTTTTGCCGATGTGCCTTTGGAGCGCGAATGAAGGCTAAACTTGGCGACGATCGCATTGGATGATTTCCCATGCGAGTGGAATTGCGAATTGTCACGACGATGCCGAGTCGCTCTCTTGCACATCGTGACCCCACATAGTCATACTACCTTCCTCCACCGCTGGAAGACCGATTTTGGCGCCAACTGGTGAGATGGTGGATATATTGAGCGAGGGACAAAGCGATGATTTGTCTCTTATCCCTCGTATTCAGCGGGAATCGGAGTGTCTTCGAATTCTGCGTGGTTTCATTGAAGGTCAACACCGCTCCAACCTCACAGCCATCCGTGTTTCACGAAGAACATACCAGGTCCCGTTGATGTGCGACGCGCTGTTTCGACAATCCTTAATGCTTGCAGTCAATTATGTGCTCACCTCATGTTATACTTGCTAGTATGTCCAATGTTCTCCTTGCTACAATGGGTTGTTTGGCACAGATGGGCCCTCAAACAGAAGCGGAGCAAAGGCGCCAAACCCGATGGAGCGCTAGCGGGGGAGAAAAAACGGACCAGGCGGCAGGCCTTTGATTCGCAGGGCCCCATGGAGACTGTGACCAGTCCGGATCCGAAGGCATCAAGATGCATACCCCGACACCTGTGAACCCGCGCCCCACGACAACGTCCCCAACTAGAGCAACTTTCCAAAGTCCTTACAAGCAAGCAGACATCGACATGATCGGAAGGATGCTTCAGGACAACTCTCCTTTCGATATATCTGACACGAGTTGGACTGTGCAACAACGTCCTGCAGGACGGTTGGTATTTCTGTACCTCTTGGGTGCTGGACAAGCCAGTTCAAAGCCCTCATGTCTTGGTGCTGTTTTGTTCACGCAATTCGTGGAGAAGGATGACCAAGGGTATGTCATTTTTTTGTGTACACTGAAGACAAACCAGCTTCTGAAACTTGACCCCAATGTCGTCCGAGTCTACTCAGCTGTGATCAAGAATTTTGACACGGTGGCTTGCCAGCCGGAAAGCGTCCGTGAAGAACTGCAGGCTTGCAGAAAAATGATGGGCACAGAGTTTTCCACAAGGTAATGCACCAAGTATGTTTAGAAGGCGTTAGGCAGGCTGCTGGTACTCTGTCGGATTCAGGTGTAAACCCACCCGTCGCCGCAGTGGGTGGTAGTGGATCATCGGCCGGTGAAAGCAGCATAGGACGGCACATCGACTTGACGGGAATTCAAAGCATCCAAGCGGTGCATCCGCCGGCAAGCACACCAGCAGTGCATCTGCCAGGAAGCAACAACAGAGCACTGCATCAGCCGGGAAGCATCTTGAAGATGGCGGAAATCATTTCACAAGGGCATCTACAGGAAAGCAACCAGCTTCACCGGGATGCAACCGAGCAAAGGCATCCGAGGGAAGCATCCTGCAATGCCATGGTGGGGAAACATCCTAGCATTGCATCTGCTCAGAGGTCTGCAATACAACCAATTGCAAATGATCCAGCAGCATCGGCGTCGGTTTCCGTCGGCCCCCGAGCCAATGCGTCCGGTGTGCACCGGACGTCCCGGGTTTTGACTATGGCCAACAGACTTGGTGATTCTTCAAGGCTACAGAAGGAAGCTAGCTTGACCGGGTATGACGAGGATATGGAGAACGACGGTGAGGACACAGAGGACTATGCGATGGCGTCCTACCCGCCGAGGAGGACGAAGATGATCAAGACGGTGAAGATGGCTCAGAAGCCTGGAAGGAGACCTGCGAGGCTAATGACGATGAGCATGACCTCGAGGTCCTGTCCCCACTGCATGATTGCTCACAGCGGTCTTGGCTTGTCCGGATCGCAGGAGGGTGCAGCAGTCGCCCGTGGGAATGCATCAAAGGCGGCGAGGAGGAGGGAGAGATGGCAAACCAATCGATGAGAAGGCGCGGGCCAGTAGTGGCAAAGCCAAGAAGGCAAGGGCAAACGGAGAAGCCTGCAATTGCAATTGGGAGCGAAGAGTCGGAGGAGGAGGATGAACCGCTTCCGTGTTTGTGGAGATTGCCAAGGATAGCGCGGTGGCTACAGACGATGTGAGCTTCGCCATCAAAGCGTATGCAAGCCGGACGTGGAAAGGGACGTATCGCAATGAAGAGAGTGTGGGAGTCTACTCGCCAATCAAGTGTTGCACCCCAGGAATTGTGTCGATGTGGTGAGGAAGTTGGATCTCGCATGGGTAGAGGCTTTGATGCAAAAGATGAAGCATTGTCCACTGGGTGGTGTGTTGCCCATGGTTGTGGTTGTGGATCCGTCACAATGTGCTACACAAGAGAATTTCAACGTTCAGAAGGTGGACAGGGGGGATTACATTTTTTTCGTCTTAGGGGAAACCATTCCTTCCGTGCAAGGTCCCTACTGCCTCATCTGCACTCCACCGTGGAAGAGTACAAGTGGATGGATGCATATGTGCTCATTGGACTCAGAGGGCGAGATGAGGATCGTAGCCACGGACCACAACACCATAGCGACGCCAGAAGACATTTACCTTCATGGACCGTGTGCGTTACATCGTGAGTTCTTGTCTCGGAGGTCGAAGGGTTTGAAGTGTGACGTGGATTGGAAGCTAGATGTGTATGCACGACAGGTGATCCCCAAGTGGGATGCGACCAAGCATGGCCCCAAGGTGCGATATCACGCCGTGGACAATAGGACCTTTGGATTATTGTGTGGCTAAAGTTGACGAAGTGTGGAGGTATGTGGACGAGATTTTGAGAAGTGGGAATGTAAGCAACTACGAGCGGATAGATCTTGCCCGAGCACTAGCGGTAACAGCGAAGGCTACAAGGAAGTCGAGGAAATGCAGCCGCGAGAGATCTTGTGGTCATCGATGTGAAGGAATCGGATGTTCTGTGAGAGTGTGGAAGTGTTTTCGTGGTATCGAGCACTCAAGCAACAACAATTTGAAGACGGCATGCATGAAGGTTTTGGCTGGAGAAATGAGCTTGAAGCAAATGCAAGAGTGGGTGGAGAAGGCCAAAAAATTGAACCTCATTCACATCACCCTTGCGAAGAACCTGAATTGTGAGACTTTCCAGCAGGTTAGGGATCGATACCCTCAATACAGCACGGTGGAGCAGATCAGCAACTTTCAACCGGCATTCAAAAATATGGTAAGTGACATGGACGGCAAGCACCGGCCACCCGGTGCATGTGATATGTACTAAACAGAAATATGCTTGTTTGCGCATGGTTTGTTTCCACGTCTGACAGTTGGAACTTTGCCATTGCGTGCAGCGGGCCAATGCCTGTCTCGAGTGGAGTGCACTCCCTGACAATTTCAAGGAACATGTTTTGAAAGCCAAAGCTTGGAGGATAATGGCAGATGAGCAGCGACAATTGTTGGAGGCCTCCAGTACCGAAAAGTTACAGACTTTCAGGGATGACGCCGGAGAACCTGCAGGGTAGGTATAGTATGTGGCAACATCGTGCAGATGGCCCAGTTTCTAGAACCCCGTCCGTTTGCCATGATTCTGTTGGACTTGCCCCGGGGGTTGAATTTGGATGCGAACTCTAGGGAGTATGACACGCGGTTCACTCGTCAGGAATTTGAGAAGATCATAATGACATTCCAAGGCATCACAACGTCTGAGGTTTTTCGAGTCGTGGTATTCCATTCGCCTGATGATATGTCCATGGTTCGTGAAGTTTTGCTTGCAGCATGTAAAGGTGGTGTCACGTCGTGCTTCTGGCACAAAACTAATGTGACGGCACCCTCCACAGATAAGCTGTATGATGCAGGTGATTACATCACCACGGGCGCAGGCTCCTTAAAGCAGGATTGTCTGCCTCAGCATTTCTCCCTCAGTGCAGCAGCTGATGTTATGAATGACGGAGGGTTGACAACTTGCTTTGAGAAGGTCATGGAACATAAGCTATGTTACAACACGAGATGATAGGGTGGTTTCCCCTACGAAGCCCATTAGATTGTTGAGGAAGTTGATTGAGTACACAATGGAAGGCGAGTGGATCCTAGATGGTTGTGCGAGGCTCTGGTTCGGTATGGTAGCGACCCTCAAGTCGCCGCAATGTCATTTCGATGACGTAGATCCCGAGCGGTGCAATTCATGGGTTTGCGGCTCAATACGATGGACAAGCGCCAAGCGAGGAGGAGGAGGTGGGAGGCGTTGGCGGGTATGCACCCAAGGCGTGCGACAAGAGCCCATGGTGAACACATCGCGGTGGCGAGGTTTTTGTGGGTGCAGGCGGCGTGCGGACAAGAAGGCGCGATGCACAATTGAGGCGTGTCGATCCACTTTCGGCTGGTGTTGTAGGACATCCGTCGACAAGTGCAGGGGAGGTTAGTGAGAAACGCGCAGCGCACATTGGCGAGATGGCTGCGAAGAGGCTTTTGCAACATTGGGGGCGATGGATCGAGGTCCATCCTTGAGGACGAGAAGTATGATGGCCGATTGACTCTCCGGACAACTTCGCGTGACCAAAACAAACTTGTAGCATCCGAATCGGATTGGGAGAGAGTTGTGAGGGCTAGGAAATGCAGGGCGACCGGTTGGGTTAACGTTGCTTTTGTGTTGGACTCAAAGCTTTGAGACAACTTACGTCTGACAGCCCCATGTCTTACAACACCGGACAGCCGGTGATAAAGGCATTCGGTGTCCATTGTGTCCGATTGATCCAAGCTCGGCTTGCGAACCATTTTTGTTCACGATGGCTTTTCGGGCAAGGGAGAAACATGGTCGGCTGAACAACATTGCATCAATGAGCATCCTCATGCATATCCTTCAATCGAACACCGGAAAAGGGGATTGAGAACTACGCCACGCCGCCCAATCGCCATTTCCTGAGCACCGCGTCACGGCGCATTGGTGTGCATGAGTTGGCCCCTGCGAGGCGAGGCGTAGGGAAGGCGGTAGTGGCACCCGATTCGAGCTTCGTCCATGTGCGTGAAGTGTCATGGCCGAGACCTTATCGGAATTGCATTTCGCACATCGACCATGCCGGGCGCTTATACCAGACCAACGAATAGCGAAATGCATTGCTATAAGAAATTCGGTCTGAACACGGCCACACGGGGTCTATTGTGGTGGAAAGCCTTCGCCGCGCGGGTGATTAGTCGCGGACATGATGAATGCATTCATCATATGCATGTAAAGGGACGATGTCACGATGCGTGTACGACCGCATTGAACCCGCAATTGTAAATAGATTGCCGCAGGTGTGTCCGAAAGGCCGGTATGAAGTTGAGATTTCATCCAATTTCGGTAGTGCAACCTCGGGCTGCACACTAAAATGGATTCATACCATTCGCACATTCACGGATGTCCGGGTCATACAAGTCTGATACAATGTCGTCGCTCTTTTTTGGTGATCGGACCCTTAAACTCATTTTGTGGACCTTTTTTTAATATCCATTTTGTGCGGCCTATAAATTGCATGTATCTGTCTTAAAGAATTGGCAGAAATTCATGAGAACTTGGAGGAGTGTAGACCATGTGAAGGTCTTATTACCTTAAAACCATTGAAATGCATGGTTTCATTCTTAAAGTCACATCTTTATCATGCAATTTTTTTAAAAAATTCTGCAAATTATGAAATTCAAGCTTTTTTATTTCCAGGTCCCAAATTTCACCCCCTCAAAACCAGAGACGAGGAGCCGTCTCCCACTCTTAGGAGACCTTGTTTAAAGGTCAGTGGGAGCCTAGAATGCGAGTTTTAGAGGAGAGCTAGGTGTCATGGGAGCCTAGAGTGTGAGTCTATAGAGTGTGAGCCTAGAGTGTGTGCCTAGAGTGTGTGAGTGTGAGCCTAGAGTGTGTGAATGTCAGTGGGAGCCTCGAGTGCGAGTGTGTGAGTCTATAGTGTGAGTGTGTATAGAGGAGATCTGGCTGTCGTGGGACCCTAGAGTGTGAGAGTGAGCCTAGACTGAGAGCGTGAGCCTAGAGTGTGAGGGTGTCTTCTAGAGAGCTGGGTGTCCTAGGAGTCAGAGTGTGAGGGTGTCTACAAGAGAGTTGGGTGTCATTGGAGCCTAGAGGAGAGCTGGGTGTCTAGAGGATAGCTCTCAAGAATATGAGGGGAGAAAGCTAGAGAGAGATATGTACCTCATTTGGTACTAAAAATTCAGTGAAAATATACCTCATTTGGTACTGAAACTCAGAAAAAATATACCTCATTTGGTACTAAAAATTCAGGAAAAAAATACGGGCGTGTATCCCTTCCTTTTGACTATCGTTCGGGACCACCATTGTCCAACCCGGATGTCTGCAGTATGACATATGGGCCCATTGCCATGCAGACACATGACACTAGACCTGGCTCGGTTCGGAATGCGTGCCTTGTAGACACATGACACCATACCTGGCCTGGTTCATAATACGTTTGGTCCCATTTTTTCAGGTTTGGAATGCGTTTCTTCCCATTTTTTCACCTATTTTATCCTTTTAAAAACGACAGATAGATCACAACGAATGCTGTTTTTTAATCACAATAATAAGAAGCCTTGTATGAGAAGCATGCAACCCTGGATCTAGTTTAGTAAGTTATAAGTAGTGGTGGTAAGACTCAACTTAGGGCTTAAGGAAGTTAGTCTGCTCTAGGAGTTACTTTGGGAATGATGTAAGCCTCTCTATAAAAGCAGATGAGGCTAGTCCTAAAGAGGATCATAGGACCTAGAGAGGAGCATACTATGATCCTAGCATTGGGAGTTACACTCGGGAGGATAGGACTATTCCAGCAAGAGTCAAGAATATATGAGAGATCATAGAGAGCTCCCCAATCTTTACCTAAGTTAGGCGCTTAGCTCTCTCCCCTCGATCTCCTCCTCAAACAGCTCTCCTCTAGCACGCTCACACTCTAGGCTCCCGAGGCCTGTAGGCACCTCAGTCCTATCCTCACAAGAGTGTAACCCTAAGTGCTAGGATTCTTCTAGACATGCTCACACTCTAGGCTCCCAAAGCCTTTAGGCACCTTAGTGCGGTGCTGGTAGCTACTTGGAGGCCTAGTGTTGTGCTGGTAGCTACTTGGAGGCCTAGTGTTGTGCTGGTAGCTACTTGGAGGCCTAGTGCTGTGCTGGTAGCTACTGGAGGCCTAGTGCTGTGCTGGTATCCGGTGATGTTTTTGCCGCTGCGTGACTGCCCACCTTGCTAAAAGGGGGTGTTACTACAATACCCTTATTGGGTGCATTAAAAAAACGTCGTATATTTGAAAATATCGAGGTTGGAGACACCCACCAAAGACTCATTTTGAGTCTTTGCGTCCACCTGGGGTTAAACGAAGGCGGTGTCAACTTCGCCATAGGCAACACCCACTTCATCATCCTGATCGTCTTCGTCATACACCACTCTCATGTACAACTGTACGGTCCCAACTGTCAGAGCTGGTAGTCTATTTACACCCTCAGGGCCTGCTTCTACTCGTAAAAACGGCCACCTTAGCCGCTCGGCTGCTTCGCATTCTTCCATGCCGTCGCCAATCACACAAAACCTGGTTGCTGGATGAGAGTATCGCTCTTTGATTCCTCGGAAGCAAGCTAACTTGTCAACAACACGGGAGCTGTAAACTGCAGAATGGCACAGACCAGACAAAAGCCGCGATCAGTCTCGTCCTTCACAAAGCGTAAGACGGACACGAAAGTAGCACAGGATGACATGGAGCTGCTTACTCTTGTCACATTCTATGAATGGGTCGAGCTTGAAGAGTAGGCACTTTACAATACTTGGTATGAGAACCCCTGATGTCACCAATACGTTCACACTACGACTCCTCCTCGTTTTCTCCGTCATGGGTGAACCATTTTGGTCGACCACGACTGCTGTGTCGTTCCGGCCATCACGATCACCTTCATGTACCTTCAGGCAGTCGGCTAGGAGTGCCCTTCCTGCGAGGACCAAAACGGACCAAGACATGTTCAAATGAGCATTTCACAACATACATCGTCAGGGAGGCAGGACGCGAGATACACCGAGAAAGCACATACCTGCAGAAAGCCATCCGTCTGTGTACTTGTCGGTTGCCTCATACAGCCTGTTCCATTCGGCTAGCTCTTCTTCCGGCAATAATCTTTCCAATCCCTGAAAGTGTACAAAACAACGGTGAGTCCGCATCAATCATAATGACACTCCTCCACACTGTTACTGGAACCCAACCCAAGGAGGCACCCTATTACCTGAGAGTACAGATGACTGACCCATCGATGGCGGTACGCAAACTTCCTCAGACTCACAGCATCCGACGGAACCTTAAACCCGTCTGCGCCAAAGCTGTAGCCAGACAAATCTGCCCCATCATCATATTCAATCAGCGAGCTGATATTCGGTTCACAAAATTCCTCAACCTGCTTGCAGATCACCCCACAGCCTGTCTAGTGAGCAAACCACACCAACTACACTTCGCTTCCAGACCAAAACCCCAAGCTGAAACGTCGCAACAGTACGTGTCCATTAAAGTGCAACTACCTCCTCGAAAAAGAAATGGGAATCGCAGACACGAAATATGAGCCTCTCCCAGCACCGCCCCAGCAAGGCTCCCAACTCCGGGTCCTTGGCTTGGCCATACAACTTCCCATACGTTCCCTTCTTCAGCGAATTGAAAATGATAAGCGTCTCATCGAGGTCCCACAGAAACACCGTGCATGCCTCGGACTTGGACCGGCCGTCCTCCGACGCTAACCGTCCGGCCGAAACCTTGATTTGCGGACTCTTCATCAACGGCGCCTTGTTGCCTGCGTCCAAATCCTCTTCAGTGCCCGACGCCCGGAGCTTCTTCCGGCACTCTTCCTCAGCTTCAGTTTCTGCCTTCGCCTCGGCTTCTGCTATCGCTCCTGCTTCTGCTTCAATCCCTTTCACTCCGCCCTGACTGGCCTCCGGCTTCAGCTTGAGGGCACGCGAGGGAAAACAGCACCTGCTCCTGCCCTTCTTACTAGACGAATTTGAAGCAGCGTCCGCGTTGGCAGCTGGGGAACCATCCTCCCCACTCATCAGAAACATGAACCGCCTGAAGCCGGCTCTCAGAATCCTTTGCCCCGTCCTAGCCACCTCTTTCTAGGGCTTCCTGCCGGCTCCCTTCCTCCGCTAGTCCAATCCCTGCACGTCTTCCCATACGCATATCCTCCCCATGCCCACCAAGCCTGGAGGCCTGCGCTCTCCGTGCTGGCAAAAGCTGCGGCTAAACCACTCCCTGATGAAGCTCAACCAGATGCTTCCCTGAAGCACTCTCGTTCTGACGAGCACGAGCAGAAGTTGGCGGGTCGCTACCGGACGACGGGCACCAGCCTGTCGCCCCCGTGAAACGAAATGCGCTTGTCGGGAGAGGCGTAAATAATACCTACGAGTTGTTGCCGTTGCTGGGAAGAAGAGCTTTCCTGTAAACACAGAATGACGTTTGTTGTTGCATGGAGGCATCACTGCCTAAGGAAGTGAGTGGCTGTTGCCTGGAGACGAGGCCACCGCGACGGGCAATGCCGGTTCTCCGGTGGACGCCCGTCGACACCGTGGGCTGCACGACGTACGAAGCTTCCAGACCAGGCATCTGAAACGAGAAAACGTCGTCGCTTCAACCCTAATTTCGTCATCACTCTGACCGAGGCGGAGGCAGAGGAGAAGGCGACGCCAAGTGCGCAGGGTGGCAGGTGCGCGGCCGGCCGGCCGGCACGTAGCCATCTGCGCGCATGCAACCGTGTCTTCCATTTGCAAGCACGCGAGAGATGCCGGCCAGCGCAGTACAGTACAGTAGGTGAACATTCCCTCGTCGTGCATTCTTGATCAGCCACAGGCAATTTGACTGGTAAGCCAAACTGATCCCAACTTCGACTATCACTCAACACTCTGTTGTTGACACACTTCTTCCACCAACTGCACTTCCCGTAGCCGGTAGGTGTGCTGGTTACCGGCAAGCTTTTGCGGCACCCACCATGCCGTGAGAGAACGAAGGGGCGTTGATGACGGATTGAGGCGAGAAATCGAGGCCGCGGCAATCTGCCACATTCAATTCTAGAAAGGTCTTGTATGGTGGACAATTACTATTGTCAAATACGTTTTTTAGTCTAATGCTCCGTGAGGCCTTCCAAGACTTGGAAGTAGTTCGGGAAGGTCTTCCTTACACACTTCGGGTCGTTGATGGTGATGGCACTGTCTCCGGCGGCGGCCAGGGAGAAGGCCATGGCCATGCGGTGGTCATCGTAGGTGTCGATGGCAGCGGATTTGATGTACTTCGGGGGAGTGATGATGCAGTAGTCAGCTCCTTCCTCCACATGGGCACCAAGCTGTTGCATGCCATGCGCACAAGGACGATGCAGTTTAGAAGCCAAGATGTACGTACGTGGTTACGTATGAAAGGATGGACACAGGAGAACCAGCAGGCAGCGCACCTTGGCGAGCTCAGTGCAGATGGCGATCATTCGCTCTGTTTCCTTCACTCTCCAACTTCCAACTGCACCCAAGCTCAAGCAAAGCAAGCACATATGCTGAGGCCTATGAAAGACAAGTTTATTATTTCACAGGTTGCGTTGTTTTCGGGCTTCAGGTTTCTCACCATCTCGGATTGCCGTGGGGCCGTCGGCGAAGAGAGCAACCACAGCTAGTGTCATGGCAACATCAGGCATGGCATTCATGTCCACATCGATTCCTTTCAACCGTTTGCCGGTGGCCTCAGAGATGGGAGCACCTGTTACCGTGACACTGTGCTCTGTCCACTCAACCTTGGCTCCCATCTTCTCCAACACCTCAGCGAACTTTACATCACCCTGTGGGCAAAGGCACGACGGCGGTCAGGACCACAACGTTGGATATGATACCAGGAAGATGACTTGGAACACACCAATGTGACCAACAACCTGGAGGCTGCTTGTTCCACAACCTTCCACTGTCACTTTTCCCCCTGTCACAGCAGCGCCAGCAAGAAAATAGCTTGCACTTGAGGCATCTCCCTCAACATACGCACGTCCGGGAGTCCTGCATCAGATTGAGAGCCGAGGCACCACCATCAGCATCCAAGTATGAGCATGCATCAGGAAGTATAAAACCCTGAACCACTGTCCGGCACGGCAAGGGGTGCGCGTTGTACTTGTAAGTCTGTCCACCTTTGATGAGAAAGCGCTCCCAGCCTTCATATCGCTCTACTTTCACTCCAAATCTTTCCATCAACTTCAAGGTCATGTCCACATAGGGCACTGAGATGAGCTTATCCACAATCTCAATGGTGATATCCCCCAATGCAAGCGGAGCTGCGAGAAGCAGAGCAGTAAGATATTGGCTGCTCACTGCGCCTGAAAGCTTCACCTGCACAGACAGAGGTGAGTGCTAAATCACGGCACCAAGAAAGGAAATCAAACCCATGAAGGATTGTAGAGGGGCGAGGATCAGAATCTCACTGTTCCTCCAGGGAGCCCGCCTTTGGCATTGACTGCAACAGGAGGACAGTTGGTGCCCAGTGTGCACTCCACATCTGCACCAAGCTGCTTCAAGCCCGACACAAGGTCCCCGATTGGCCTCTCCCGCATGCGAGGAACGCCATCCAAAATGTATCTGCCAAGAGCACCAACACGTGGGGTTTAAGCTTGCAAGTCCACCAGAAAAAAACAGAATACGGAACACTGCAAAATTTGTGACGTCAATGACAAGCAAAGCGTGGCACAACATGCAGACCTGGCGTTGCCACCAGCCACGGTCACCGCCGCTGTCAAAGGTCTCATAGCTGTTCCAGCATTCCCTAGAAACAATTGAATTTCTTGCTGAGCAGTCTGTCCAACGGGGAATCGGCCTCCAGAACCCACAATGCTCACTTCATTGGCTGCACGGTCCTCGGACACATCCAACCCCAGGGCCGTCATGGCGCTCAACATATAGCGCACATCATCACTGTCCAGGAGGTTATCCACCACAGTCGTGCCCTGGCATCACGAATTCCTCAGCTCCCAAGACTCACACCCAATTCACACCAAGGACGCCAGCAAGAAAGGGAGCAACATCCAGGTGCGGTAACAGGCAGAACCCACCTCGGAGAGAGCTGCCAGCAAAAGCAGACGGTTGGAGAGGGACTTGGAGCCGGGCAGCTTGACAGTGCCATTGATCGCCTTCACAGGCTGCAACACCACCGTCTCCACCTTGTCGGCGGCAGCCGTGGAAGCCGACACCAGCAGCCAGTGGCGGGCAGTCTGCACCCGCACCCTGCTCGGAAGCGGCCGCTGAAGCTGCAGCTGCAGCTGCTGCTCGTCCGCAACCACATTCCTGACAGCACCCAGCACGGAGCAGGATACCCGGAGCGGGCGCTGCCATCCCTGCACCTCCTGCGCAGGCAGCTGGGCAGCTCCGAGTGAAGCAGGTGGCGCCCTGAGAGCGCCCATGGCCGCCATTCTCCACAACCTTCAGGTGTCAACAGCACAGCATACCAAATGAAAGCTCAGCACTCAGCTGTCAGCTGGATCCTGCCCTGCCCATATCAGTCTACTTGCAGCCTGCAAACACCGCCTCGTGCATCAAACCAACTCCTCGGAACACGCCTCTTCCAATAATTCAGCAGCCGGGGAAGTACAAACACACAACCGGACACTCGGCTGCGACTGCCTTGGTGAGGTGAGAGAGAGAAGGGGGAGGCCAATAATGCTCCATTTTCCTGCTGTAAAGATTTCCCTTTCCTCTACTCTACTCCATGTTATCTCCATGGATGCAATGTAATGCCATGCTGTTAGGACTCACAAACATCACAGTCAGAGCTACGCCACAGGATCAACACAGTTAGCAGACACAAGAAGCAGAGGCAATGGATGTCGGCTACAACAGCACCACTGGCTTGAGGTAAATAGTAAAGCTAGTCACTCACTCATATCAGCTAGACAGGACAATTATATGGTGCGCAGAAGCACTACATGTGTAGTATAGACTAGGATAGCCCTTGGGGCTTGGCATAACCTCGAGGACATGACTCTAATCTCCATATATTCAGCATCCTATATACTACGAGAAAGTAGCAGAGGCTTGCACTTGCCCATGTCTGCAGAATGAGCGGACTATGTAGGTCTCGCTGGCAGGTATCACACAAGCGGACATAGTCTTGCCTCCAGAGACGTTGCTACTTTTATTCATTCGAGGTTTCAGAAGCCAGAGCTAGCTTCTCACAGCATGCATCTTCTTCCTCTTTTTCCTTTGTCACACAGCGGCTTCAACACCAAGTTTGTGGTGTGTGGTATGTGTGTACGTAGCTCCCTTCCTAATTCAGACGTAGATACAATGCTACTCTCTACCTTGCGTGAAATTTCATCCCTCTTCTCTCTCGACAACCCACGACAAATCCTTTACATCAATGCCAGACAGTACAGCAAGTTTCTTGTTAGCTCCAGCTGACTCTCTGAGCCTGTCTACTCCTGTGCACCTGCCTGAAGCTGCATCCACATTTGCCACGAGGATGCATGGAGACGCCTGCTGCTAAACCTGGCTCACAAGACTGTCAAAGCATTCCGCTAGGACAAAACGAGACTGTCAAAGCACCGTGTTACGCTTCCTACATCCCCATGAGTTTTGGCAAGGTACCTGGAATGGAACAGGCCTTGAGAAGCAAGCAAGAGTAACATTGAGAACTAAAATCAGCCCTTGTTGCTCCAATCTTCCATACAGAGCAATCGCCTTCTGACCCAGCCCGTGCCCTGCATTCCCAGCCATCAGCATACTCAAGCCTGACACTGAGGTCAGGTCATGGATCCACTTGTCGCCCCACAAGTTTTGTTCAGCCACACATCTCTTGGGAACACTGTACAACAGCGAAGATGACACAGCAGATCTCGATTGTGTCCGAGCCGAGAGGGTCAAGCACCATCAGCATGTCACCACATACAAGTTCGTGGTGTGCGAGAAGCATACATGATCTAATCCACATCTCAACAGCGAAAACTCTCTTTAGTTTGACACTTATGTAATTAGAAAACATAGAGATGAGTGATCAACATGGGAGATGAGTGATCTTCAGTTTAAAATCAGAGATGGGACAATGGCACGTCCTAAATGAGAGACATCTCTCCCAGCCTGGGCTGATCAGGAAGGTAGAACAACGCATGCCTCGCATGTGAGAGATTTAGAAGTCATTCCACCAGCGGCACGCTCTGCACTTTAAAGAGGAACGCAAATCTGCACTTGCCTTGTGAAATCAAAAGCTACAGCTACAGCTCTACAATTGGCTCGTTCTTTCCTCCCTACCCTCTATGAGCTAGCACTTGTTCACTAGTGAACACAAGGAGGCTGTGAGATGTTTCTTCTGCATGCAGCATGCGCACTTGAACTTACGAAATGACCAGGAAAGGACAGATGAGAATGCACCAACCGTGCCTGGCCACCACTACTTTCTTGTGTCAATTGCAGTCGAGCCTGAACGTCCGAAATGAGTAGGAAACGACAAATGAGAACGCATTGGAACAATGAGAAGGCGTTGGAATGCACCAACAGTGTCTCTCTCGAGACCATACCTGACAGCGGATTGAAGCTGTCATCGCCACACCAACTCCCGCTGGCCAGGCAAGTGAGCTCCGCTGGCCAGGCAAGTGAGCTATGGTGAAGACCAGTACAGTCCTCTTGTGAGGGTGGACTTAAACTCCGGACACTGGAATTTCTTTTCGATGCCCTGTCCTGATGCGCTTGCGACTTTGACCTCCATATCCGTGACCTTGCCAATCACGCTTGTTAAGATGCTGAACACATCTGCCGTTTTAGGGCCGTCGACGATGGCTTGCATAAAAGCTATGATAAAGTTTGCGCCTTTCTCGGTATCTCTGAAGGATTGTTGTCCAGGACTGGTGGAGTAAACAATGAGACAATCGGGCAAAGATTCCGGGGCTCGGACTTCTCCGGCTCTCTTGCTCACCACTTGGCTCTGCTCAACTTCAGAGTCCTCGGCTTTTTTGATTTTGGTAAGGCTGTCAAATTGTCGACAAGCATTGATCACAAAGACCTTAGGCTTGTTTGCAAGATACCTGGATTCCGAGATGGGCTTCACGATATCATCATCAACATATAGCTTCTCGCCATTTTCTTCACTCATGACGACGTAATCTCGTCCATTTTCATCGATCCCCCCATGGCCATTAATGCAACACAGAAAGCAATCGTCGTTAGCCAGGGTAGGGAGCTTGGCAAGTCTCCTAAGATAAGATTTGACGTCCTCAGATTGGTTCACCACTATATCTGTATGGAACTTCAAATTCTTGAGAAGAGCTTCAAGTCGCCCTCTGTCGACAGCTGCACCAGGTCTTTTCTCTTCTATGCTCACAATAACTGCCCAACCTCTCAGTTTGCCTGCTTCCACATTGTCGTTAGGATAACACTCTGCAAAATGTTGTCCGCTCTCCACTGCCTGCACTTGCGGGGATAGCTGTGTAGGAGTTCCCCGACATACGCTGCTGTTTTTTGATTTCGATCCTACAACAAGTGCAACCTCAGAGCATGCAAGGAACAATGTATATTACAAATTTGGCAGTCATCCTACTAGAAACTACTTCTCGAAAACCTGGACATTCAAACGCATTCAGATGGTTCAGAAATCCTAACCTTCAGACTCTAGTTCGGCTCTGGCCAGATCCCTTTTTCGCCCCAAGATGATATGGCCATCTACCACGGTTGCATACTCCTTGTTGGCCTTTAAAATAGGTGGCTGGGCTTGTGTACTGGTGGAGATAGGTCCCCAAGACTGCGTGTAGTGTGCAGAGCCCTTTTCTTTTGTAGCAGCCACCTCCTTGATAAGCTTATTTGTTAGAATGCACTGATGTTTTCTGTGTCTACAAGGCGTGAGGGACACTACACATTCACGCCTCAGGACACCTTCAACTAAGGTAACCCCTGCACAACCTTCATACGAAGCACAAAATGAACGAATTTGAGATACAATATGCTCTTGCAAGAACGATAAGGACCTCAAATAACCTTCGATGGATCGAGCTAATATATCTATGTAACAACCTATTTCTGCATTAAATTCTACAAAGATATCAAGAAACTCTGCAGATATGAGAAGCATGTTCGGCTGCAGCTTTACGGTCGAATCAATCCATCTAACATCCTCATCAACCCAACCTTTCTCCAAACAATAGGTGTACAATAAAACCTATCACACGTACAGACAAAAACAATGTAGACGTGGTCAATAACAGAAAGCATTCACAAACCAGCGTTGCGAGTAGGACTAAGGAAAGATTCATCTTTGAAAGAGTTACATACTTGCAACCGAGGGAAAAATCCTGGTGTGAGAAATGTGCAATCTTGATCATCACATTGTAAACGCAAACCGATGAAGATGTAATCAGTAGAATCATCCTCTGCAGGCCATTTCAGTTGTCGTTCTGCTCCCGCTACATCTTCTCCATGCATACATAATGGTATAAAGTAACGCACTTGATCTTCTCCATCTCTACTTTCCAAACAAAGGTGTAACTCAAGAAGGAGTTGGATAAATTGTTCTTCGCTCACAATGGTCTCTTCAAGCCCAACCTTGTTCAAAGACATCTTTAGAAGCTTGCTCAACCCACACTTGCTTATAAACCCATTTTGAAGCCAATCTCGTCCATCACCAGGTTCGCCAAATATTCCAATCAATTGACTAAAAACCCCCATTCCCAGCCATTGGAGGTTAAGCACCACAAGCCCTGAAATCTCAAAATATATGATTTCCCCGGAATCCTTAAGGTACGATGCAACCACTTTCCAACTATCCTCCTTTACCATGAAATCCAAAAGAAATCTTTTATAATCCTCCGAAATATGTGGATGCCGTAATGCCACCTTACATGTGTTATGGAATAACTCAATAAACTTGTCAGTACAAATGATTGGAGTACCTTGTTGCTCTTCAGCCCACCTTTGTACATGTGTCCTTGTTTGCTCACAAATATTGGGAACTGGAGCCAACTTACTAACAACTCGATGCAACTTCTTCTCCATACTAGTGCGCAATGCATACACATCTTCCCAACTTTGTCCATTGATAAAAGTAGGTTCATACGATAACTCCACCAAATTCTTAAATTTTTTTTTCACCGATGACATCTCTTCACATATTGCAACAGAATGCTTATCCCCTTGAAGTTTGTCACCAAATGTTACGATTACATTTACATAAGGTTTCACTTGTTGACTCAAAGGTTTCCCCTGTTGTTGACCCAATCGTGCATTGGAAGCAATAAATTTTAACCAATAAATAAATTCTTCACTAAAATCTTTTCTATGCTTCATATCTATGGTTGAAAAATTCCCACCGAACTTGAATGGATTGTAAACAAATAAGAAGACAGAAGAATTATTAACATTAGGAAAAACAAAATCATGAAGCGCGTGATACTCTCTGTGGCCTGCAAGGTCCCAAATTGTAATCCTTAATGCGGGAGCATCTTTTATCACCTTCACTTCAAATCCAAGTGTTCGAGGTATCTCTTCCGAAATTGTTTCGCGTTCCATTTCACCATAGTCTTCGTGTGTCTCCATCTTCATCAGAGTATTTCTTATGGTCGTTTTGCCTGAAACAAAATCATTTTAGTGATCATTCCTAACCGGCACGGAGATATGAGCAATATGCATACACGTCACTCGCTCTACATTCAACATGCCCTATGCCGCTTACCTGCGTATGGAAATCCACAAAGTACAAGGCGACATGATTTGACGGGCATTGTGGAATTCCTGCCAGAGCTCTTCTATATTCCCTGTTTTGCCGCAGCACTTCATCCACTGCAGCACCTTTCCCTGTCTTTTCCACGCAGTGTTTTCGAAAGATATACGCTCCAGATTGGTGTTCACCTGCAGAGTCTGCATGAGCTCTCGAAACATATCGTCATCCAACCCCTTCCAGTCATCCAAGACCAACGTCTTGAGGTAGCGATTGGTCTGCAACGCCTTGTAAAACATCTTCGAGAGGTTGCACGATCCCGCACGCGTCTGAACTAGGTGCAAACTTTTCACGAACTGGCACCTCTGCAGGATTGGCATCAGTTTGGAGTAGTCGTCGTTATGGCTAGAGTAATTCTGTCGGACTGTCACAAGAGTGATGCTGCTGTTGTCACACATTCCCTCCAATCCCTGGCTTATAAGACAGCTAGATAGCTAAATGCGTTAAAGTGGTGTTGGCGCGCAGCATGCGGGCCACAGCTTCTCCCAATGAAGCGTCGATAGGCTCGTGGCCAGATCCAACTATGTCTAGCCGGAGTTTTCTGACAGACTCGTTGGCAGAAAGAGGCTTGGGAGCAACACTCCCAGCCTCCTGCTCTGCGTCCTGCATACCAGGGTCAATGATCGGGCCAACAGCATGGCCGTTATCCCTGCCTGCTTTGGCTTACGTCGGTTAAATCCTATCTGCAGGTACTCAACCGTGGTGTTTTGTGCCAGAGCATTCCCTATCTTCAACGCTCCCGCCTCATCCATGCCTATATTGCAAATCCCCAGGTTGCGAAGTGTGGGACTGCTAGTCAGGATGTCAGCCAGGTGGGCTGCTCCACCACCTTCCACTAGAGTGTCTCCAGAAACATACAAGCTGCGGGCACTTTCTCCTATGGTCGGGTTCCCAGAAAGATACAAGCTGCGGAGCACCGAGCGGCGATTCTCTCGCAGGGCTGCAGCTATGCGACCCAGTCCATCGGCAGTCATGCCAGTGAATCCCATATTAAGAATTCGCAAGGTGCGGCTCGATCGCAAGGTAGCTGCCAGTGCAATGCAGGCTGCACCTGTTCCAAACCCACGGTACCCATGCAAATCCAGCAATTCCACTACTGCATTCGAGTTTAGACTTTCCAAGAACGCCGTTGCCTCTGCCACGGTCACTCTGCAATTTCGACGATATAGAGGGTCGAGCTCGATTGATCTGAGCGTGGGACATTTACCCATAGCTGTCATAAGGCGCTTGCTAAGGCGCAAGCGCAGTTCCTGTTCCGCCTTTGGATGTTCAACGTCCATCTCGAACAAGTACCCATAGGCGTCCACACGAGGAAGCCGACTTAGAGTAGGCGAAGGTGACTCGAGCTCCGCAAGCAGGGCAAGCAGCTCCTCAGACACAGGAACTGGAATGGTGACAACAAAGACAGGGAATGGAGTCAAAGCGGCAGACTGCATTCATGATTCAAACGTCTTCATAGTTTCAACAAAAACAACAGCAGCTTGGAAGTTGGAATGTAAGTTGTTCCATACCTGCGTCGCCTGAAGAGGTGGCCAAAGTGGCCATCGCCGGTAGTGGCACCTGTTCCGAACCTGCAGAAGTGAGAGAAGTCAGCTCCCTGTCATGTGTACCTAGTTTTTGGGTTCTAACTTGTGAGACATACAGATGAAGGACAAGGGTAGCTAGCTAGCTTGGGGCACCTACCCTGCTGTCCAGCGCTTCTTCTCTGTATGTTCTTTGTGAGAGCATTCTGGATGTGTATCCCTTTGCCTTCACTGGACCAGGATGTGTTCTTGATGGAAATGTTCTCCAGGACGTTTTTGCAGTTGGGTCCCAGAGACCGCATCAAGTCCCGGAACATGTAGTCATCCAACCCATCCCAGTCGTCCAACACAAGCGTCTTGAGGCTGGGGTTGTTGTGCAACCCGCGGAAGAACTCCTTGGTGAACCTGCTGGTCCCGTAGGGTTTCAAAAATCTTAGGCGCAGCTCTTCCAGAGTCTTGCACTTCTGCAGAATCTCCATCACCAAGGGATCCAGCTCCTCCTCCTCCACGGAATGGTAGTGCTCCAGAAGCAGTGTTGTGACGCTGCTGTTGTGAGCCAGTCCCGACAACCCGCGGGTCACAAAAAAGCTGGTTACGTTCAGGACCTTCAAAGTGGTGTTCGATCGAAGCATGGCAGCCACAGCTTGTGCGAGCCCGGCCTCCACAACCACACCCTTCCCCCCTGCCAGCCCCAGTACCTCAAGCCAGAGCTCGGTGATGGACTGGTTAAACGGAGGAGCAGCACTTGGACCGTGAGACTCCTCCTCCGACGAGGACACATCGCAGCTCAGGGCTCTCAAAACAGGGATCAACATTGCTGCCTGCTCAGGGTCCTTCTGCACGTTATATCCGATATCAATCCTGTTCAGAGTTCTGCTGCGAGCCACAGCGTCTGCAATCACCACGGCGCCCGCACCATCCATCCCTATCGAGCACATCCCGAACACTGTCAAAGCACGACAGTTGGACAGGATGCCGGCAACCTGTTGCGCCCCGGCAGCATTTCCTATCTCATTCCCATCGAGGTACAACACGCGGAGGACAGATCCGCTGTTGTCTCGCAAGGCTGCGGAGATATGCCCCAGGCCTTCCACTCTCAGGTCGAGCCCCCGCAAGTCCAGAGCCCCCACGCTGCGGCTGTGTCGCAGGACCACGTCAGCGAGTGCAGCGCACGCTTCCGTCGTCCCGAATCCTTGGATGTGGTTCAAGAAGAGGCTTTCCAACACCCGATTGCGCTTCAACCCGTTCAGCAATGCCAATGCCTCCACGTCCCTCACGCTGTACAACCCGAGCTCCCCAAGGGATTCAGATTGATCGTCTTGAGGCTCCGGCAGTTGCCGATGGCGGACATTATCCGCAAGCGCAGCTCCCGCCTGGACGCGTCTGAATCACGCTCCCGGCCAGGAAGTAGCTGCCCCAGGAACCCGCAGGAGGAGATCTGGCAGGGTCGGGGAGACGGACTCGAGGCTGACGAGCAGGAAACCAGCTCGGCGGGAAGAGGCGGAGGCGGTTCCGCCATAGCCGAAACTTTAGCAGAGCAGGGAAACCAGCTCGGCGGGAAGAGGCGGAGGCGGTTCCGCCATAGCCGAAACTTTAGCAGAACGTGCGAGCAGGACAACCAGGTCGGCAGGAAGAGTCGGTTCCGCCGTAGCCCAAACTTCACAACAACGTCACAGCTTCTCCGACTCATGCCGAGCCACCGGGCTCGGAAGAGGCAAGCGCAGGACAACAGAACCGAGGGCTAGGACAACAGAACCGAGGGCTAGGACAACAGAACCGAGGGCTAGGACATACAATGCCCGTAGGCTTCTATGCAGATGTCTCTGGCTTCTGGCAAGTAGGAAGGAAAGGCGTGATTTTGATTCCTCACTGCTGGCCGGCGCGGAGCAGCACGCAATGGAGCAAATTGGGCAACGTGCATGCCAGCGAGGGGCGTCGACTTCTTTACAATCACTATACATTACATTACTTGCGTCACATGGCTGCCAGCCCTTCAGTCAACATTTTTCATTCCTGCACGATGTCTGCCGAATGTTGTCGGCTTTCACGACTTTCTCTTGTGGACGACCACGGCCTTCCAGCTTCCAGCCTCCAGGAAATCCTGACGTCAGGATGAAGTGCTCTACCCAGGTGGCGGATGGTACATGGACAAAAGCTTTTTATGTTGGCGGTGAATAGTAGTGAAAGAGAGAGGCATTGTAAGGGCATCATCTGGGGCGGTTCCGGCAAGAGTTCTTGTCTGAACGACTCACGGCCTTGTCTGGACCTGCATTCGATGTTGACATGGCTGGACTCCATCCTCCTCTTCAATGATGCTGGCATACATCTACAATCCATAGTGTGCTTGATTTTTGTGGGACTGTCACGTTCCAGGATTTACACATCGATCATGCGTCCACTGCAGAAGGCGTGGGGGAGGGAATGAAAACCTGCTTATCTCGGCTGCTTCCCACTCAAAGCCCAGGATCCTCACACAACTATTGCCACAGAAGCTCCTTGCTTCTCATCCTGCTCACAAGTTCCTCCCCCAGCCAGCCATTTTCTGGGACGAGCTAACCTACTTCGCCTCCAGCTTTGGCTGTTTACAAACGCCTGACTCCTCGCTGCGACCTCTGCGTCTGCGTCGGGGTTCTTGTTAGAATACCTGTCGACCCACCAAACTGTTGGATCCCCCATGGATCCTGTGGCCACGCCCATCCAGGCGTAAGACCTTCGATGACGAGCACGGGCACAAGTTGGCGGGTCGCTACCGGACGACGGCCTTCCAGCTTCCAGCCTCCAGGAAATCCTGACGTCAGGATGAAGTGCTCTACCCAGGTGGCGGATGGTACATGGACAAAAGCTTTTATGTTGGCGGTGAATAGTAGTGAAAGAGGCATTGTAAGGGCATCATCTGGGGCGGTTCCGGCAAGAGTTCTTGTCTGAACGACTCACGGCCTTGTCTGGACCTGCATTCGATGTTGACATGGCTGGACTCCTCCTCCTCTTCAATGATGCTGGCATACATCTACAATCCATAGTGTGCTTGATTTTTGTGGGACTGTCACGTTCCAGGATTTACATCGATCATGCGTCCACTGCAGAAGGCGTGGGGAGGAATGAAAACCTGCTTATCTCGGCTGCTTCCCACTCAAAGCCCAGGATCCTCACACAACTATTGCCACAGAAGCTCCTTGCTTCTCATCCTGCTCACAAGTTCCTCCCCCAGCCAGCCATTTTCTGGGACGAGCTAACCTACTTCGCCTCCAGCTTTGGCTGTTTACAAACGCCTGACTCCTCGCTGCGACCTCTGCGTCTGCGTCAGTTCTTGTTAGAATACCTGTCGACCCACCAAACTGTTGGATCCCCCATGGATCCTGTGGCCACGCCCATCCAGGCGTAAGACCTTCGATGACGAGCACGGGCACAAGTTGGCGGGTCGCTACCGGACGACGGGCACCAGCCTGTGGGCCCCGTGATACCAAATGCGCTTGGCGGAGAGGCGTAAATAATACCTACAAGTTGTTGCCGTGGCTGGGAAGAAGAGCTTTCCTGTACACACACAAGGACGTTTGATGTTGCATGGAGGCATCACTGCCTAAAGGAAGTTAGTGCCTGTTGCGTGCTTGGAGACGACGCCATCGCCACGGGCCAATGCCGGTTCTCCGGTGGACGACCGCCCACACCGTCCGCTGCACCACGTACGAAGCTTCCACACCAGCATCTGAAACGAGAAAACGTCGTCGCTTCAACCCTAACCCTACTTTCGAAAGTGCGCGGCCGGCCGGATGGCGGCCAGGGAGAAGGCCATGGCCATGCGGTGGTCATCTGGCAGCGGATTTCATGTACTTCCGGGGAGTGATGATGCAGTGGTCAGCTCCTTCCTCCACATGGGCACCAAGCTGTTGCATGCCATGCGCACAAGGACGGTGCAGTTTAGAAGCCAAGATGTATGTACGTGGTTATGTATGAAAGGATGGACACAGCAGAACCAGCAGGCAGCGCACCTTGGCGACCTCACTGCAGATGGCCATCATTCGCTTCGCTCTGCTTCCTTCGCTCTCCAACTTCCAACTGCACCCAAGCTCAAGCAAAGCAAGCACATATGCTCCGTCCGCGAAGAGACCAACCACAGCTAGTGTCATGGCAACATCAGGCATGACATTCATGTCCACATCGATTCCTTTCAACCGTTTGCCGGTGGCCTCAGAGATGGGAGCACCTGTTACCGTGACACTGAGCTCTGTCCACTCAACCTTGCCTCCCATCTTCTCCCAACACCTCAGCGAACTTTACATCGCCCTGTGGGCACAGGGACGACGTCTGTCGGGACCAAAAGGTTGGATATGATACCAGGAACATGACTTGGAACAAACCATTGGGACAAACAACCTGGAGGCTAGGCTGCTTGTTCACAACCTTCCGGTGTCACTTTTCCACCTGTCACAGCAGCGCCAGCAAGAAAATAGCTTGCACTTGAGGCATCTCCCTCAACCTACGCACGTCCGGGAGTCCTGCATCAGATCGAGCCGAGGCACCATCAGCATCCAAGTATGAGCATCCATCAGGAAGTATAAAACCCTGAACCACTCTCCGGCACGGCAAGTGCGCATTGTACTTGTAAGTCTGTCCACCTTTGATGAGAAAGCGCTCCCAGCCTCCATATCGCTCTACTTTCACTCCAAATCTTTCCATCAACTTCAAGGTCATGTCCACATAGGGCACTGAGATGAGCTTATCCACAATCTCAATGGTGATATCCCCAATGCAAGCGGAGCTGCGAGAAGCAGAGCAGTAAGATATTGGCTGCTCACTGCGCCTGACAGCTTCACCTGCACAGACAGAGCTGAGTGCTAAATCACGCACCAAGAATTTAAAGGAAATCAAACCCAAAAAGCATTGCAGAGGGACGAGGATCAGAATCTCACTGTTCCTCCAGGAGCCCGCCTTTGGCATTGACTCAACAGGAGGACAGTTGGTGCCCAGTGTGCACTCCACATCTGCACCAAGCTGCTTCAAGCCGACACAAGGTCCCCGATTGGTCTCTCCCGCATGCGAGGAACTCCATCCAAAATGTATCTGCTAAGAGCACCAACACGTGGGCTTTAAGCTTGCAAAATCCACCAGAAAAAACAGAATACGGAACACTGCAAAATCTGTCACGTCAATGACTGCGCAATGGCTGCACGGTCCTCGGACACATCCAACCCCAGGGCCGTCATGGCGCTCAACATGTAGCGCACATCATCACTGTCCAGGAGGCCTAGCTTATCCACCACAGTCGTGCCCCGGCATCACGAATTCCTCAGCTCCCAAGACCCACACCCAATTCACACCAAGGACGCAAGCAAGAAAGGAGCAACATCCAGGTGCGGTAACAGGCAGAACCCACCTCGGAGACACCTGCCAGCAGAAGCAGACGGTTGGAGAGGGACTTGGAGCCGGGCAGCTTGACAGTGCCATTCATCGCCTTCACAGGCTGCAACACCACCGTCTCCACCTTGTCGGCGGCAGCCGTGGAAGCCGACACCAGCAGCCAGTGGCGGGCAGTCTGCACCCGCACCCTGCTCGGAAGCGGCCGCTGAAGCTGAAGCTGCAGCTGCAGCTGCTGCTCGTCCGCAACCAAATTCCTGACAGCACCCAGCATGGCGCAGGATACCCGGAGCGGGCGCTGCCATCCCTGCACCTCCTGCGCAGGCAGCTGGGCAGCTCCGAGCGAAGCAGGTGGCGCCCTGAGAGCGCCCATGGCCGCCATTCTCCACAACCTTCAGGTGTCAACAGCACATCATACCAAACGAAAGCTCAGCACTCAGCTGCCAGCTGGATCCTGCCCTGCCCATATCAGTCTCCTTGCAGCCTGCAGACACCGCCTCGTGCATCAAACCAACTCCTCGGAACACGCCTCTTCCAATAATTCAGCAGCCGGGGAAGTACAAACACACAACCGGACACTCGGCTGCGACTGCCTTGGTGAGGTGAGAGAGAGAAGGGGGAGGCCAATAATGCTCCTTTTCCCTGCTGTAAAGATTTCCCTTTCCTCTACTCTACTCCATGTTATCTCCATGGATGCAATGTAATGCCATGCTGTTAGGACTCACAAACATCACAGTCAGAGCTACGCCACAGGATCAACACAGTTAGCAGACACAAGAAGCAGAGGCAATGGATGTCGTCTGTAACAGCACCACTGGCTTGAGGTAAATAGTAAAGGTAGTCACTCACTCATATCAGCTAGACAGGACAATTATATGGTGCACAGAAGCACTACATGTGTAGTATAGGCTAGGATAGCCCTTGGGGCTTGGCATAACCTCGAGGATATGACTCTTATCTCGATATATTCAGCATCCTATATACTACGAGAAAGTAGCAGAGGCTTGCAATTGCCCATGTCTGCAGAATGAGCGGACTATCTAGGTCTCGCTGGCAGGTATGACACAAGCGTACATAGTCTTGCCTCCAGAGATGTTGCTACTTTTATTCATTCAAGGTTTCAGATGCCAGAGCTAGCTTCTCACAGCATGCATCTTCTTCCTCTTTTTCCTTTGT
Source organism: Anthoceros angustus (assembly GCA_010909165.1). Classification (NCBI taxonomy): domain Eukaryota; kingdom Viridiplantae; phylum Streptophyta; class Anthocerotopsida; order Anthocerotales; family Anthocerotaceae; genus Anthoceros; species Anthoceros angustus. Next base: position 869,578 of record VJWM01000016.1, read on the forward strand.
CACACAGCGGCTTCAACACCAAGTTTGTGGTGTGTGGTATGTGTGTACGTAGCTCCCTTCCTAATTCAGACGTAGATACAATGCTACTCTCTACCTTGCGCGAAATTTCATCCCTCTTCTCTCTCTCGAGAACCCACGACAAATCCTTTACATCAATGCCAGACTGTACAGCAAGTTTCTTGTTAGCTCCAGCTGACTCTCCGAGCCTGCCTACTCCTGTGCACCTGCCTGAAGCTGCATCCACATTTGCCACGAGGATGCATGGAGACGCCTGCTGCGAAACCTGGCTCACAAGACTGTCAAACCATTCCGCTAGGACAAAAACCAGACTGTCAAAGCACCGTGTTACGCTTCCTACATCCCCATGAGTTCTGGCAAGGTACCAGGAATCGAACAGGCATTGAGAAGCAAGCAAGAGTAACATTGAGAACTAAAATCAGCCCTTGTTGCTCCAATCTTCGACACAGAGCAATCGCCTCCTGACCCAGCCCGTGCCCTGCATTCCCAGCCATCAGCATACTCAAGCCTGACACTGAGCCCAGGTCATGGACTGCTCGCCCCACAAGGTTTGTTCAGCCACACATCTCTTGAGAACACTGTACAACAGAGAAGATGACACAGTAGATCTCGATTGTGTCCGAGCCGAGAGGGTCAAGCACCATCAGCATGTCACCACATACAAGTTCGTGGTGTGCGAGAAGCATACATGATCTAATCCACATCTCAACAGCGAAAACTCTCTTTAGTTTGACACTTATGTAATTAGAAAACATAGAGATGAGTGATCAACATGGGAGATGAGTGATCTTCAGTTTAAAATCTGAGATGGGACAATGGCACGTCCTAAATGAGAGACATCTCTCCCAGCCGGCGCTGATCAGGAAGGTAGAACAACGCATGCCTCGCATGTGAGAGATTTAGAAGTCATTCCACCAGCGGCACGCTCTGCACTTTCAAGAAAGAGGAACGCAAATCTGCACTTGCCTTGTGAAATCAAAAGCTACAGCTACAGCTCTACAATTGGCTCGTTCTTTCCTCCCTACCCTCTATGAGCTAGCACTTGTTCACTACTGAACACAAGGAGGCTGTGAGATGTTTCTTCTGCATGCAGCATGCGCACCTGAACTTACGAAATGACCAGAAAGGACAGATGAGAATGCACCAAGCGTGCCTGGCCTATCACCACTACTTTCTTTTGTCAATTGCAGTCGAGCCTGAACGTCCGAAATGAGTAGGAAACGACAAATGAGAACGCATTGGAACAAATGAGAAGGCGTTGGAATGCACCAACAGTGTCTCTCTCGAGACCATACCTGAGAGCGGATTGAAGCTTGTCATCGCCACACCCAACTCCCGCTGGCCAGGCAAGTGAGCTATGGTGAAGACCAGTACAGTCCTCTTGTGAGGGTGGACTTAAACTCGGGACACTGGAATTTCTTTTCGATGCCCTGTCCTGATCCGCTTGCGAGTTTGACCTCCATATCCGTGACCTTGCGAATCACGTTTGTTAAGATGCTCAATACATCTGCCGTTTTAGAGCCGTCGATGATGGCTTCCATAAAAGCTGTGATAAAGTTTGTGCCTTTCTCGGTATCTCTGAAGGATTGTTGTCCAGGACTGGTGGAGTAAACAATGAGACAATCGCACACAGAATGCAGGGCTCGGACTTCTCCGGCTCTCTTGCTCACCACTTGGCTCTCCTCAACTTCAGAGTCCTCGGCTTTCTTGATTTTGATAAGGCTGCCACTTCCTCGACAAGCATTGATCACAAAGACCTTAGGCTTGTTTGCAAGATACCTGGATTCAGAGATGGGCTTCACGATATCATCATCAACATATAGCTTCTCGCCACTTGCTTCACTTATGAGGATGTAATCTCGTCCATTTTCATCGATCCCCCCATGGGCATTCATGCAACACAGAAAGCAATCGTCGTTAGCCAGGGTAGGGACCTTGGCAAGTCTCCTAAGATAAGATTTGACGTTCTCAGATTGGTTCACCACTATATCTGTATCGAACGCCAAATTCTTGAGAAGAGCTTCAAGTCGCCCTCTGTCGACAGCTCCACCAGGTCTGTCCTTTTCTATGCTCACAATCACTGCCAAACCTCTCGTTTGCCTGCTGCCACACTGTCATTAGGATAACTCTCTGCAAAATGTTGTACTCTGCACTGCCTGCACTTGCGGGGATAGCTGTGTAGGAGTTCCCCGACAGAAGCTGCTGTTTTTTGATTTCGATCCTACAACAAGTGCAACCTCAGAGCATGCAAGGAACAATGTATACTACAAATTTGGCAGTCATCCTACTAGAAACTACTTCACCAAAACCAGGACATTCAAACGCATTCAGATGGTTCAGAAATCCTAACCTTCATACTCTACTTCGACTCTGGCCAGATCCCCTTTTTGCCCCAAGATCACGTGCCCATCTACCACGGTTGCATACTCCTTGTTGGCCTTTAAAATAGGTGGCTGGGCTTGTGTACTGGTGGAGATAGGTCCCCAAGACTGCGTGTAGTGTGCATAGCCCTTTTCTTTTGTAGTAGCCACCTCCTTGATAAGCTTATCTGTCAGAATGCACTGATGTTTTCTGTGTCTACATGGCGTGAGGGACACTACACATTCACGCCTCAGGACACCTTCAACTAAGGTAACCCCTGCACAACCCTCATACGAAGCACAAAATGAACGAATTTGAGATACAATATGCTCTTGCAAGAACGATAAGGACCTCAAATAACCTTCGGTGGATCGAGCTAATATATCTATGTAACAACCTATTTCTGCATTAAATTCTACAAAGATATCAAGAAACTCTGCAGATATGAGAAGCATGTTCAGCTGCAGCTTTACGTTCGAATCAATCCATCTAACATCCTCATCAACCCAACCTTTCTCCAAACAATAGGTGTACAATAAAACCTATCACGCGTACAAACAAAAACAATGTAAACGTGGTCAATAACAGAAAGCATTCACAAACTTGCGTTGCGAGTAGGACTAAGGAAAGATTCATCTTTGAAAGAGTTACATACTTGCAACCGAGGGAAAAATCCTGGTGTGAGAAATGTGCAATCTTGATCATCACATTGTAAACGCAAACCGATAAAGATGTAGTCAATAGAATCATCCTCTGCATCCTTTGCAGGCCATTTCAGTTGTCGGTCTGCTCCCGCTATATCTTCATCTCCATACATACATGTTGGTATAAAGTAACGCACTTGATCTTCTTCATCTCTACTTTCCAAACATAGGTGTAACTCAAGAACGAGTTGGATAAATTGTTCTTCGCTCACAATGGTCTCTTCAAGCCCAACCTTGTTCAAAGACATTTTTAGAAGCTTGCTCAACCCCCACTTGCTTATAAACCCATTTTGAAGCCAATCTCGTCCATCACCAGGTTCGCCAAATATTCCAATCAATTGACCAAAAACCCCCATTCCCAGCCATTGGAGGTTAAGCACCACAAGCCCGATATCTCAAAATATATGATTTCCCCGGAATCCTTAAGGTACGATGCAACCACTTTCCAACTATCCTCCTTTACCATGAAATCCAAAAGAAATTTTTTATAATCCTCCGAAATGTGTGGATGCTCTAATGCCACCTTACATGTGTTAAGGAATAACTCATTAAACTTGTCAATAGAAATGATTGGGGTACCTTGTTGGTCTTCAGCCCACCTTTGTACATGTATCCTTGTTTGCTCACAAATATTGGGAACTGGGGCCAACTTGCTAACAACTTGATGCAACTTCTTCTCCAGACTAGTGCGCAATGCGTACACATCTTCCCAACTTTGTCCATTGATAAAAGTAGGTTCATACGATAACTCCACCAAATTCGTAAACTTTTTCTTCACCAGTAACATCTCTTCACATATTGCAACAGAATGCTTATCCCCTTTAAGCTTGTCACCAAATGTTACGATGACATGTACATAAGGTCTCACCTATTGACCCAATCGCGCGTTGGAAGCAATAAATTTTAACCAATAAATAAATTCTTCCTAAAATCTTTTCTATGCTTCATATCCACGGTTGAAAAATTCCCACCCAACTTGAATGGATTGTAAACAAATAAGAAGACAGAAGAATTATTAACATTAGGAAAAACAAAATCATGCAGCGCGTGATACTCCCTATGGCCTGCAAGGTCCCAAATTGTAATCCTTAATGCGGAGCATCTTTTATCACCTTCACTTCAAATCCAAGTGTTCGAGGTATCTCTTCCGAAATTGTTATTTCAGCATAGTCTTCATGTGTCTCCATCATCATCAAAGTGTTTCTTATGGTCGTTTTGCCTGCAACAAAATCATTTTAGTGATCATTCCTAACCGGTACGGAGATATGAGCAATATGAATGCACGTCACTCGCTCTACATTCAACATGCCCTATGCCGCTTACCTGCGTATGGAAATCCACAAAGTACAAGGCGACATGATTTGACGGGCATTGTGGGAATTCCTGCCAGAGCTCTTCTATATTCCCTGTTTTGCCGCAGCACTTTATCCACTGCAGCACCTTTGCCCTGTCTTTCCCACGCAGTGTTTTCGAAAGATATACGCTCCAGATTGGTGTTCACCTGCAGAGCCTGCATGAGCTCTCGAAACATATCGTCATCCAACCCCTTCCAGTCATCCAATACCAACGTCTTGAGGTAGCGATTGGTCTGCAACGACCTGAAAAACATCTTCGAGAGGTTGCACGATCCCGCACACTCGTGAACCAGGTGCAAACTTCTCACGGACTGGCACCTCTGCAGGATTGGCATCAGTTTGAAGTAATCGTCGTTATGGCTAGAGCCATTGTGTCGGACTGTCACACGAGTGATGCTGCTGTTGTCACACAGTCCCTCCAATCCCCGGCTTATGAGACAGCTAGATAGCTGGAAATGCGTTAAAGTGGTGTTGGCGCGCAGCATGCGGGCCACAGCTTCTCCCAATGAAGCGTCCATAGGCTCGTGGCCAGATCCAAATATTTCTAGCCGAGGTGTCTGACAGACTCGTTGGCAGAAAGAGGCTTGGGAGCAACACTCCCAGCCTCCTGCTCTGCGTCCTGCATACCAGGGGTCAATGATCGGGCCAACAGCATGGCCATTATCCCTGCCTGCTTTGGCTTACTTCGGTCAAATCCTATCCGCAGCCCGTCAAGCGTGGTGGTTTTTGCCAGAGCATTCCCTATCTTCAATGCTCCCGCCTCATCCATGCCTATATCGGAAATCCCCAGGTTGCGAAGTGTGGGACTGCTAGTCAGGATGTCCGCCAGGTGGTCTGCTCCAGCACCTTCCACTATAGTGTCTCCAGAAAGATACAAGCTGCGGGCACTTTCTCCTATGGTCGGGTTCTCAGAAAGATACAAGCCGCGGAGCACCGAGCTGCGATTCTCTCGCAGGGCTGCAGCTATGCGACCCAGTCCATCGGCAGTCATGCCAGTGCGTTCCATATTAAGATTTTCCAAGGTGCGGCTCGATCGCAAGGTAGCAGCCAGTGCAATGCAGGCTCCACCTGTTCCAAACCCACGGTACCCACTCAAATCCAGCAATTCCACTACTGCATTCGAGTTAAGACCTTCCAAGAACGCCGTCGCCTCTGCCACCGTCACTGTGCAATTTTGACGCCCTAGAGGGTCGAGCTCGATTGATCTGAGCGTGGGACATATACCCATAGCTGTCATAAGGCGCAAGCGCAGTTCCTGTTCCGCCTTTGGATGTTCAACGTCCACCTCGAACAAGTACCCATAGGCTTCCACACGAGGAAGCCGACTTATAGTAGGCGAAGGTGACTCGAGCTCCGCAAGCAGGGCAAGCAGCTCCTCAGACACAGGAACTGGAATGGTGACAACAAAGACAGGGAATCGAGTCAAAACGGCAGACATGCATTCATGATTCAAACGTCTACATAGTTTCAACAACAACAACAGCAGCTTGGAAGTTGGAATGTAAGTTGTTCCATACCTGCGTCGCCTGAAGAGGTGGCCAAAGTGGCCATCGCCGGTAGTGGCACCTGTTCCGAACCTGCAGAAGTGAGAGAAGTCAGCTCCCTGTCATATATGTCTACCTAGTTTTTGGGTTCTAACTTGTGAGACATACAGATGAAGGACAAGGGTAGCTAGCTAGTTTGGGGCACCTACCCTGACGTCCAGCGCTTCTTCTCTGTATGTTCTTTGTGAGAGCATTCTGGATGCGTATCACTTTGCCTTCACTGTCCCAGGATGTGTTCTTGATGGAAATGTTCTCCAGAACGTTTTTGCAGTTGGGTCGCAGAGACCCCATCAAGTCCCGGAACATGTAGTCATCCAACCCATCCCAGTTCTCCAACACAAGCGTCTTGAGGCTGGGGTTGTTGTGCAACCCTGGGAAGAACTCCTTGGTGAACCTGCTGGTCCCGTAGGGTTTCAAAAATATGAGGCGCAGCTCTTCCAGAGTCTTGCACTTCTGCAGAATCTCCATCACAAAGGGATCCAGCTCCTCCTCCTCCACGGAATGGTGGTGGACCAGATGCAGTGTCGTGATGCTGCTGTTGTGAGCCAGTCCCGACAACCCGCGGGTCACAAAAAAGCTGGTTACCCTCAGGACCTTCAAAGTGGTGTTCGATCGAAGCATGGCAGCCACAGCTTGTGCGAGCCCGGCCTCCGCAACCACACACTTCCGCCCTGCCCCGGATACCACAAGGCAGAGCTTGGTGATAGACTGGTTAAACGGAGGAGCAGTACTTGGACCGTGAGACTCCTCCTCCGACGAGGACACATCGCAGCTCAGGGCTCTCAAAACAGGGATTAACGTTGCTGCCTGCTCAGGGTCCTGCTGCAGGATATCCGATAAGAATCATGTCCAGAGTGCTGCTGCGAGCCACAGCGTCTGCAATCACCACGGCGCCCGCACCATCCATCCCTATCCCGAATATCCGTAACACTTTCAGAGCGCGAGAGTTGGACAGGATGCCGGCAACCTGCCGCGCCCCGGCAGCATTTCCTATCTCATTCCCATCGAGATGCAACTCGCGGAGGACAGATCCGCTGTTGTCTCGCAAGGCTGCGGAGATATGCCCCAGGCCCTCCACACTCAGCTCGAGTCCCTGCAAGTTCAAAGTCTCCAAGCTGCGACTGTGTCGCAGGACGGCATCCGCGAGTGCAGCGCACGCTTCCGTCGTCCCGAATCCTTCGATGCTGCACAAGCCGAGCCTTTCCAACACCGGATTGCGCTTCAACCCGTTTAGCAATGCTAATGCCTCCACGTCCCTCACGCTGTACAACCCGAGCTCCCCCAAGGGATTCAGATCGATCGTCTTGAGGCTCCGGCAGTTGCCGATGGCGGACATTATCCGCAAGCGCAGCTCCCGCCTGGACGCGTCTGAATCACGCTCCCCGGCCAGGAAGTAGCTGCCCCAAGAACCCGCAGGAGGAGGCAGAGCTGGCAGGCTCGGGGAGTCGGACTCCAGGTCTTCAAGCAACGGAAGTAGGTGCTCCTTCAACAAAGCGTCCGTCAGACGTTCCCCTTGCCTTGCTTCTCCCACGAAGTACCCTCGATAGAGATGTACTTCAAGTTTGTGTTGGTGGACAGAGATCGAATCAGGTCTTCAAACATCTCATCGTCCAGCCCGTCCCAGCCATCCAACACCAGCCTCTTGAGGCAAGGAATTTGCTTCAACCCTCGGAAGAACTCCTTGGTGAACCTGCTGGTCCCGTAGGGTTTCAAAAATCTTAGGCGCAGCTCTTCCAGAGTCTTGCACTTCTGCAGAATCTCCATCACAAAGGGATCCAGCTCCTCCTCCTCCACGGAATGGTGGTGGACCAGAAGCAGTGTCGTGATGCTGCTGTTGTGAGCCAGTCCCGACAACCCGCGGGTCACAAAAAAGCTGCTTACGATCAGGACCTTCAAAGTGGTGTTCGATCGAAGCATGGCAGCCACAGCTTGTGCGAGCCCGGCCTCCGCAACCACACCCTTCCCCCCTGCCAGCCCGGATACCACAAGGCAGAGCTGGGTGATGGACTGGTTAAACGGAGGAGCAGCACTTGGACCGTGAGACTCATCCTCCGACGAGGACCCATTGCAGCTCAGGGCTCTCAAAATAGGGATCACCATTGCTGCCTGCTCAGGGTCCTTCTGCAGGTCATATCCGATATCAATCCAATTCAGAGTGCTGCTGCGAGCCACAGCGTCTGCAATCACCACGGCGCCCGCACCATCCATCCCTATCCCGAATATCCCTAACACTTCCAGAGCATGAGAGTTGGAGAGGATGCCGGCAACCTGCCGCGCCCCGGCAGCATTTCCTATCTCATTCCCATCGAGATGCAACTCGCGGAGGACAGATCCGCTGTTGTCTCGCAAGGCTGCAGAGATATGCCCCAGGCCTTCCACACTCAGCTCGAGGTCCCGCAAGTCCAAAGTCTCCAAGGTGCGACTGTGTCGCAGGACGGCATCAGCGAGTGCAGCGCACGCTTCCGTCGTCCCGAATCCTTCGATGCGGGACAAGACGAGCCTTTCCAACACCGGATTGCGCTTTAACCCGTTCAGCAATGCCAATGCCTCCACGTCCTTCACGCTGTAAAACCCGATCTTCCACAAGGGATTCAGATCGATCGTCTTGAGGCTCCGGCAGTTGCCGATGGCGGACATTATCCGCAAGCGCAGCTCCCGCCTGTACGCGTCTGAATCACGCTCCCCGGCCAGGAAGTAGCTGCCCCAGGAACCCGCAGGAGGAGGGAGAGCTGGCAGGCTTGGGGAGTCGGACTCCAGGTCTGCAAGCAACGAAAGCAGATGATGCTGCTTCAACAAAGTTTTCGTCAGACGTTCCCCTTGCCTTGCTTCTCCCACGAAGTACCCTCGATAGAGATGTACTCCAAGTTTGTGTTGGTGGACAGAGATCGAATCAGGTCTTCAAACATCTCATCGTCCAGCCCGTCCCAGCCATCCAACACCAGCCTCTTGAGGCAAGGAATTTGCTTCAACCCTGAAGAACTCCTTGGTGAACCTGCTGGTCCCGTAGGGTTTCCTAAATATGAGCTGCAGCTCTTCCAGAGTCTTGCACTTCTGCAGAATCTCCATCACAAAGGGATCCAGCTCCTCCTCCTCCACGGAATGGTGGTGGACCAGAAGCAGTGTCGTGATGCTGCTGTTGTGAGCCAGTCCCGACAACCCGCGGGTCACAAAAAAGCTGGTTACGCTCAGGACCTTCAAAGTGGTGTTCGATCGAAGCATGGCAGCCACAGCTTGTGCGAGCCCGGCCTCCGCAACCACACCCTTCCCCCCTGCCAGCCCCACTACCTCAAGTCAGAGCTGGGTGATGGACTGGTTAAACGGAGGAGCAGCACTTGGACCGTGAGACTCCTCCTCCGACGAGGACACATCGCAGCTCAGGGCTCTCAAAACAGGGATCAACATTGCTGCCTGCTTAGGGTCCTTCTGCAGGTCATATCCGATATCAATCCTGTCCACAGTTCTGCTGCGAGCCACAGCGTCTGCAATCACCACGGCGCCCGCACCATCCATCCCTATCCCGAACATCCCGAACACTGTCAGAGCACGACAGTTGGACAGGATGCCGGCAACCTGCCGCGCCCCGGCAGCATTTCCTATCTCATTCCCATCGAGATATAACACGCGGAGGACAGATCCGCTGTTGTGTCGCAAGGCTGCGGAGATATGCCCCAGGCCTTCCACACTCAGCTCGAGCCCCCGCAAGTCCAAAGTCTCCAAGGTGCGACTGTGTCGCAGGACGGCATCAGCGAGAGCAGCGCCCGCTTCCGTCGTCCCGAATCCTTCGATGTGGTACAAGACGAGCCTTTCCAACACAGGATTGCGCTTCAACCCGTTCAGCAATGCCAATGCCTCCACGTCCCTCACGCTGTAAAACCCGATCTTCGGTCGGGGATTCAGATCGATCGTCTTGAGGCTCCGGCAGTTGCCGATGGCGGACATTATCCGCAAGCGCAGCTCCCGCCTGGACGCGTCTGAATCACGCTCCCCGGCCAGGAAGTAGCTGCCCCAGGAATCCGCAGGAGGAGGGAGATCTGGCAGGGTCGGGGAGACGGACTCGAGGCTGACGAGCAGGGAAACCAGCTCGGCGGGAAGAGGCGGAGGCGGAGGCGGAAGCGGTTCCGCCATAGCCGAAACTTGAGCAGAACGTGCGAGCAGGACAACCAGGTCGGCAGGAAGAGTCGGTTCCGCCGTAGCCCAAACTTCACAACAACATCACAGCTTCTCCGACTGATGCCGGGCCACCGGGCTCGGAAGAGGCAAGCGCAGGACAACAGAACCGAGGGCTGGTCTCTGGCTTCTGGCAAGTAGGAAGGAAAGGCGTGATTTTGATTCGTCACTGCTGGCCGGCGCGGAGCAGCACGCAACGGAGCAAGTTGGGCAACGTGCATGCCAGCGAGGCGCGCGTCGACTTCTTTACAATCACTCTACATTACATTACTTGCGTCACATGGCTGCCAGCCCTTCAGTCAACATTTTTCATTCCTGCACGATGTCTGCCGAATGTTGTCGGCTTTCACGACTTTCTCTTGTGGACGACGACGGCCTTCCAGCCTCCAGGAAATCCTGACGTCAGGATGAAGTGGTCTACCCAGGTGGCGGATGGTACATGGACAAAAGCTTTTTATGTTGGCGGTGAATAGTGAAAGAGAGAGGCATTGGCGGTTCCGGCAAGAGTTCTTGTCTGAACGACTCACGGCCTTGTCTGGACCTGCATTCGATGTTGACATGGCTGGACTCCCTCCTCCTCTTGAATGATGCTGGCATACATCTACAATCCATAGTGTGCTTGATTTTTGTGGGACTGTCACGTCCCAGGATTTACACATCGATCATGCGTCCACTGCAGAAGGCGTGGGGGAGGGAATGAAAACCTGCTTATCTAGGCTGCTTCCCACTCAAAGCCCAGGATCCTCACACAACGTTTGATGTTGCATGGAGGCATCACTGCCTAAAGGAAGTTAGTGCCTGTTGCGTGCTTGGAGACGACGCCATCGCCACGGGCCAATGCCGGTTCTCCGGTGGACGCCCGCCCACACCGTCCGCTGCACCACGTATGAAGCTCCCAGACCAGCATCTGAAACGAGAAAACATCGCCGCTTCAACCCTACTTTCGAAAGTGCGCGGCCGGCCGGATGGCGGCCAGGGAGAAGGCCATGGCCATGCGGTGGTCATCGTTGTTGTCGATGGCAGCGGATTTCATGTACTTCTGGGGAGTGATGATGCAGTGGTCAGCTCCTTCCTCCACATACATGGGCACGAAGCTGTTGCATGCCATGCGCACAAGGACGGTGCAGTTAAGAAGCCAAGATGTATGTACGTGGTTATGTATGTACGTGGTTATGTATGAAAGGATGGACACAGCAGAACCAGCAGGCAGCGCACCTTGGCGACCTCACTGCAGATGGCTATCATTCGCTTCGCTCTCGTTCCTTCGGTCTCCAACTTCCAACTGCACCCAAGCTCAAGCAAAGCAAGCACATATGCTCCGTCCGCGAAGACAGCAACCACAGCTGTCATGGCAACATCAGGCAGGACATTCATGTCCACATCGATTCCTTTCAACCGTTTGCCGGTGGCCTCAGAGATGGGAGCACCTGTTACCGTGACACTGAGCTCTGTCCACTCAACCTTGCCTCCCATCTTCTCCCAAGACCTCAGCGAACTTTACATCGCCCTGTGGGCACAGAAACGACGGCTGTCGGGACCAAAAGGTTGGATATGATACCAGGAACATGACTTGGAACAAACCAATGGGACAAACAACCTGGAGGCTGCTTGTTCCGCAACCTTCCGCTGTCACTTTTCCACCTGTCACAGCAGCGCCAGCAAGAAAATAGCTTGCACTTGAGGCATCTCCCTCAACCTACGCACGTCCGGGAGTCCTGCATCAGATCGAGAGCCGAGGCACCACCATCAGCATCCAAGTATGAGCATGCATCGGGAAGTATAAAACCCTGAACCACTCTCCGCCACGGCAAGGGGTGCGCATTGTACTTGTAAGTCTGTCCGGACACCTTTGATGAGAAAGCGCTGCCAGCCTCTATATCGCTCTCCTTTCACTCCAAATCTTTCCATCAACTTCAAGGTCATGTCCACATAGGGCACTGAGATGAGCTTATCCACAATCTCAATGGTGATATCCCCCAATGCAAGCGGAGCTGCGAGAAGCAGAGCAGTAAGATATTGGCTGCTCACTGCGCCTGAAAGCTTCACCTGCACAGACAGAGCTGAGTGCTAAATCACGGCACCAAGAATTTAAAGGAAATCAAACCCAAAAAAGCATTGCAGAGGGACGAGGATCAGAATCTCACTGTTCCTCTAGGGAGCCCGCCTTTGGCATTGACTGCAACAGGAGGACAGTTGGTGCCCAGTGTGCACTCCACATCTGCACCAAGCTGCTTCAAGCCCAACACAAGGTCCCCCGATTGGCCTCTCCCGCATGCGAGGAACGCCATCCAAAATGTATCTGCCAAGAGCACCAACACGTGGGGTTTAAGCTAGCAAATCCACCAGAAAAAAACAGAATACGGAACACTGCAAAATCTGTCACGTCAATGACTGCGCAATGGCTGCACGGTCCTCGGACACATCCAACCCCAGGGCCGTCATGGCGCTCAACATGTAGCGCACATCATCACTGTCCAGGAGGCCTAGGTTATCCACCACAGTCGTGCCCCGGCATCACGAAATCCTCAGCTCCCAAGACCCACACCCAATTCACACCAAGGACGCAAGCAAGAAAGGGAGCAACATCCAGGTGCGGTAACAGGCAGAACCGACCTCGGAGACAGCTGCCAGCAAAAGCAGACGGTTGGAGAGGAACTTGGAGCCGGGCAGCTTGACAGTGCCATTGATCGCCTTCACAGGCTGCAACACCACCGTCTCCACCTTGTCGGCGGCAGCCGTGGAAGCCGACACCAGCAGCCAGTGGCGGGCAGTCTGCACCCGCACCCTGCTCGGAAGCGGCCGCTGAAGCTGAAGCTGCAGCTGCTGCTCGTCCGCAACCACATTCCTGACAGCACCCAGCACGGCGCAGGATACCCGGAACGGGCGCTGCCATCCCTGCACCTCCTGCGCAGGCAGCTGGGCAGCTCCGAGCGAAGCAGGTGGCGCCATGAGAGCGCCCATGGCCCCCATTCTCCACAACCTTCAGGTATCAACAGCACAGCATACCAAATGAAAGCTCAGCACTCAGCTGTCAGCTGGATCCTGCCCTGCCCATATCACCCTCCTTGCAGCCTGCAGACACCGCCTCGTGCATCAAACCAACTCCTCGGAACACGCCTCTTCCAATAATTCAGCAGCCGGGGAAGTACAAACACACAACCGGGCACTGGGCTGCGACTGCCTTGGTGAGGTGAGAGAGAGAAGGGGGAGGCCAATAATGCTCCTTTTTCCTGCTGTAAAGATTTCCCTTTCCTCTACTCTACTCCATGTTATCTCCATGGATGCAATGTAATGCCATGCTGATAGGACTCACAAACATCACAGCCAGAGCTACGCCACAGGATCAACACAGTTAGCAGACACAAGAAGCAGAGGCAATGGATGTCGTCTACAACAGCACCACTGGCTTGAGGTACATAGTAAAGCTAGTCACTCACTCATATCAGCTAGACAGGACAATTATATGGTGCGCAGAAGCACTACATGTGTAGTATAGGCTAGGATAGCCCTTGGGGCTTGGCATAACCTCGAGGCCATGACTCTAATTTCGATATATTCAGCATCCTATATACTACGAGAAAGTAGCAGAGGCTTGCAATTGCCCATGTCTGCAGAATGAGCGGACTATGTAGGTCTCGCTGGCAGGTATCACACAAGCGTACATGGTCTTGCCTCCAGAGATGTTGCTACTTTTATTCATTCAAGGTTTCAGAAGCCAGAGCTAGCTTCTCACAGCATGCATCTTCTTCCTCTTTTCCTTTGTCACACAGCGGCTTCAACACCAAGTTTGTGGTGTGTGGTATGTGTGTACGTAGCTCCCTTCCTAATTCAGACGTAGATACAATGCTACTCTCTACCTTGCGTGAAATTTCATCCCTCTTCTCTCTCTCGACAACCCACGACAAATCCTTTACATCAATGCCAGACAGTACAGCAAGTTTCTTGTTAGCTCCAGCTGACTCTCTGAGCCTGCCTGTCTACTCCTGTGCACCTGCCTGAAGCTGCATCCACATTTGCCACGAGGATGCATGGAGACGCCTGCTGCTAAACCTGGCTCACAAGACTGTCAAAGCATTCCGCTAGGACAAAACGAGACTGTCAAAGCACCGTGTTACGCTTCCTACATCCCCATGAGTTTTGGCAAGGTACCTGGAATGGAACAGGCCTTGAGAAGCAAGCAAGAGTAACATTGAGAACTAAAATCAGCCCTTGTTGCTCCAATCTTCCATACAGAGCAATCGCCTTCTGACCCAGCCCGTGCCCTGCATTCCCAGCCATCAGCATACTCAAGCCTGACACTGAGGTCAGGTCATGGATCCACTTGTCGCCCCACAAGTTTTGTTCAGCCACACATCTCTTGGGAACACTGTACAACAGCGAAGATGACACAGCAGATCTCGATTGTGTCCGAGCCGAGAGGGTCAAGCACCATCAGCATGTCACCACATACAAGTTCGTGGTGTGCGAGAAGCATACATGATCTAATCCACATCTCAACAGCGAAAACTCTCTTTAGTTTCACACTTATGTAATTAGAAAACATAGAGATGAGTGATCAACATGGGAGATGAGTGATCTTCAGTTTAAAATCAGAGATGGGACAATGGCACGTCCTAAATGAGAGACATCTCTCCCAGCCTGGGCTGATCAGGAAGGTAGAACAACGCATGCCTCGCATGTGAGAGATTTAGAAGTCATTCCACCAGCGGCACGCTCTGCACTTTAAAGAGGAACGCAAATCTGCACTTGCCTTGTGAAATCAAAAGCTACAGCTACAGCTCTACAACTGGCTCGTTCTTCCTCACTACCCTCTATGAGCTAGCACTTGTTCACTAGTGAACACAAGGAGGCTGTGAGATGTTTCTCCTGCATGCAGCATGCGCACTTGAACTTACGAAATGACCAGGAAAGGACAGATGAGAATGCACCAACCGTGCCTGGCCACCACTACTTTCTTGTGTCAATTGCAGTCGAGCCTGAACGTCCGAAATGAGTAGGAAACGACAAATGAGAACGCATTGGAACAATGAGAAGGCGTTGGAATGCACCAACAGTGTCTCTCTCGAGACCATACCTGACAGCGGATTGAAGCTGTCATCGCCACACCAACTCCCGCTGGCCAGGCAAGTGAGCTCCGCTGGCCAGGCAAGTGAGCTATGGTGAAGACCAGTACAGTCCTCTTGTGAGGGTGGACTTAAACTCCGGACACTGGAATTTCTTTTCGATGCCCTGTCCTGATGCGCTTGCGACTTTGACCTCCATATCCGTGACCTTGCCAATCACGCTTGTTAAGATGCTGAACACATCTGCCGTTTTAGGGCCGTCGACGATGGCTTGCATAAAAGCTATGATAAAGTTTGCGCCTTTCTCGGTATCTCTGAAGGATTGTTGTCCAGGACTGGTGGAGTAAACAATGAGACAATCGGGCAAAGATTCCGGGGCTCGGACTTCTCCGGCTCTCTTGCTCACCACTTGGCTCTCCTCAACTTCAGACTCCTCGGCTTTCTTGATTTTGGTAAGGCTGTCAATTTGTCGACAAGCATTGATCACAAAGACCTTAGGCTTGTTTGCAAGATACCTGGATTCACAGATGGGCTTCACGATATCATCATCAACATATAGCTTCTCGCCACTTTCTTCACTCATGACGATGTAATATCGTCCATTTTCATCGATCCCCCCATAGGCATTAATGCAACACAGAAAGCAATCGTCATTAGCCAGGGTAGGGAGCTTGGCAAGTCTCTTAAGATAAGATTTGACGTCCTCAAATTGGTTCACCACTATATCTGTATGGAACTTCAAATTCTTGAGAAGAGCTTCAAGTCGCCCTCTGTCGACAGCTGCACCAGGTCTTTTCTCTTCTATGCTCACAATTACTGCCCAACCTCTCAGTTTGCCTGCTGCCACACGGTCATTAGGATAATACACTACAAAATGTGGTACCCTCTGCACTGCCTGCACTTTCGGGGATAGCTGTGTAGGAGTTCCCCGACAGAAGCTGCAGTTTTTTGATTTCGATCCTACAACAAGTGCAACCTCAGAGCATGCAAGGAACAATGTATACTACAAATTTGGCAGCCATCCTACTAAAAACTACTTCTCGAAAACCAGGACATTCAAACGCATTCAGATGGTTCAGAAATCCTAACCTTCAGACTCTACTTCGGCTCTGACTAGATCCTCTTTTTGCCCCAAGATGACGTGATCATCTATCACGGTTGCATACTCCTTGTTGGCCTTTAAAATAGGTGGCTGGGCTTGTGTACTGGTGGAGATAGGTCCCAAAAACTTCGAGTAGTAGTGTGCATAGCCCTTTTCTTTGTAGTGAATGGTGACAACAACGACAGGGAATCGAGTCAAAACGGCAGACATGCATTCATGATTCAAACGTCTACATAGTTTCAACAAAAACAACAGCAGCTTGGAAGTTGGAATGTAAGTTGTTCCATACCTGCGTCGCCTGAAGAGGTGGCCATAGTGGCCATCGCCGGTAGTGGCACCTGTTCCGAACCTGCAGAAGTGAGAGAAGTCAGCTCCCTGTCATGTCTACCTAGTTTTTGGGTTCTAACTTGTGAGACATACAGATGACAAGGGTAGCTAGCTAGCTTGGGGCACCTACCCTGCCGTCCAGCGCTTCTTCTCTGTATGTTCTTTGTGAGAGCATTCAGGACTGGCATCACTTTGAAAAAATTCCGAGCGAATTCTGCAATGAGAGCAATCCGAATGCATTCTGCATTCTGGCAGGAACCCGCAGGAGGAGGGAGAGCTGGCAGGCTCGGGGAGTCGGACTCGAGGCTGACGAACAGGGAAACCAGCGTGGCGGGAAGAGGCGGAGGCGGTTCCGCCGTAGCCCAAACTTCACAACAACGTCACAGCTTCTCCGACTGATGCCGAGCCACCGGGCTCGGAAGAGGCGGAGGCGTAAATAATACCTACAAGTTGTTGCCGTGGCTGGGAAGAAGAGCTTTCCTGTACACACACAAGGACGTTTGATGTTGCATGCCATGCGCACAAGGACGTTTGATGTTGCATGCCAGCGAGGGGCGTCGACTTCTTTACAATCACTCTACATTACATTACTTGCGTCACATGGCTGCCAGCCCTTCAGTCAACATTTTCATCGATCCCCATAGGCATTAATGCAACACAGAAAGCAATCGTCATTAGCCAGGGTAGGGAGCTTGGCAAGTCTCTTAAGATAAGATTTGACGTCCTCAAATTGGTTCACCACTATATCTGTATGGAACTTCAAATTCTTGAGAAGAGCTTTCCTGTACACACACAAGGACGTTTGATGTTGCATGGAGGCATCACTTTGAAAAATTCCGAGCGAATTCTGCAATGAGAGCAATCCGAATGCATTCTGGCAGGCTCGGGAGTCGGACTCGAGGCTGACGAACAGGAAACCAGCGTGGCGGAGGCGTAAATAATACCTACAAGTTGTTGCCGTGGCTGGGAAGAAGAGCTTCAAGTCGCCCTCTGTCGACAGCTGCACCAGGTCTTTTCTTCACTCATGACGATGTAATATCGTCCATTTTCATCGATCCCCATAGGCATTAATGCAACACAGAAAGCAATCGTCATTAGCCAGGGTAGGGAGCTTGGCAAGTCTCTTAAGATAAGATTTGACGTCCTCAAATTGGTTCACCACTATATCTGTATGGAACTTCAAATTCTTGAGAAGAGCTTCAAGTCGCCCTCTGTCGACAGCTGCACCAGGTCTTTTCTCTTCTATGCTCACAATTACTGCCCAACCTCTCAGTTTGCCTGCTGCCACACGGTCATTAGGATAATACACTACAAAATGTGGTACCCTCTGCACCTGCACTTTCAGGGATAGCTGTGTAGGAGTTCCCCGACAGAA
Source organism: Anthoceros angustus (assembly GCA_010909165.1). Taxonomy (NCBI): domain Eukaryota; kingdom Viridiplantae; phylum Streptophyta; class Anthocerotopsida; order Anthocerotales; family Anthocerotaceae; genus Anthoceros; species Anthoceros angustus. The sequence goes on from VJWM01000016.1 coordinate 887,594, forward strand.
GCTGCAGTTTTTGATTTCGATCCTACAACAAGTGCAACCTCAGAGCATGCAAGGAACAATGTATACTACAAATTTGGCAGCCATCCTACTAAAACTACTTCTCGAAAACCAGGACATTCAAACGCATTCAGATGGTTCAGAAATCCTAACCTTCAGACTCTACTTCGGCTCTGACTAGATCCTCTTTTGCCCCAAGATGACGTGATCATCTATCACGGTTGCATACTCCTTGTTGGCCTTTAAAATAGGTGGCTGGGCTTGTGTACTGGTGGAGATAGGTCCCAAAAACTTCGAGTAGTAGTGTGCATAGCCCTTTTCTTTGTAGTGAATGGTGACAACAACGACAGGGAATCGAGTCAAAACGGCAGACATGCATTCATGATTCAAACGTCTACATAGTTTCAACAAAAACAACAGCAGCTTGGAAGTTGGAATGTAAGTTGTTCCATACCTGCGTCGCCTGAAGAGGTGGCCATAGTGGCCATCGCCGGTAGTGGCACCTGTTCCGAACCTGCAGAAGTGAGAGAAGTCAGCTCCTGTCATGTCTACCTAGTTTTTGGGTTCTAACTTGTGAGACATACAGATGACAAGGTAGCTAGCTAGCTTGGGGCACCTACCCTGCCGTCCAGCGCTTCTTCTCTGTATGTTCTTTGTGAGAGCATTCAGGACTGGCATCACTTTGAAAAATTCCGAGCGAATTCTGCAATGAGAGCAATCCGAATGCATTCTGCATTCTGGCAGGAACCCGCAGGAGGAGGAGAGCTGGCAGGCTCGGGAGTCGGACTCGAGGCTGACGAACAGGAAACCAGCGTGGCGGGAAGAGGCGGAGGCGGAGGCGGTTCCGCCATAGCCGACTTGAGCAGAACGTGCGAGCAGGACAACCAGGTCGGCAGGAAGAGTCGGTTCCGCCGTAGCCCAAACTTCACAACAACGTCACAGCTTCTCCGACCGGGCTCGGAAGAGGCAAGCGCATGACAACAGAACCGAGGGCTAGGACATACAATGCCCGTAGGCTGCTATGCACATGTCTCTGGCTTCTGGCAAGTAGGGAGGAAAGGCGTGATTGATTTTGATTCGTCACTGCTGGCCGGCGCGGAGCAGCACGCAATGGAGCAAGTTGGGCAACGTGCATGCCAGCGAGGGGCGTCGACTTCTTTACAATCACTCTACATTACATTACTTGCGTCACATGGCTGCCAGCCCTTCAGTCAACATTTTTCATTCCTGCACGATGTCTGCCGAATGTTGTCGGCTTTCAAGACTTTCTCTTGTGGACGACCACGGCCTTCCAGCCTCCAGGAAATCCTTGGCGGATGGTACATGGACAAAAGCTTTTTCTGTTGGCGGTGAATTGTGAAAGACAGAGGCATTGGCGGTTCCGGCAAGAGTTCTTGTCTGACCGACTCACGGCCCAGGCGTAACACCTTCGATGACGAGCACGAGCACAAGTTGGCGGGTCGCTACCGGACCACGGGCACCAGCCTGTGGGCCCCGTGAAACCAAATGCGCTTGGCGGAGAGGCGTAAATAATACCTACAAGTTGTTGCCGTGGCTGGGAAGAAGAGCTTTCCTGTACACACACAAGGACGTTTGATGTTGCATGCCAGCGAGGGGCGTCGACTTCTTTACAATCACTCTACATTACATTACTTGCGTCACATGGCTGCCAGCCCTTCAGTCAACATTTTCATTCCTGCACGATGTCTGCCGAATGTTGTCGGCTTTCTTGATTTTGGTAAGGCTGTCAATTTGTCGACAAGCATTGATCACAAAGACCTTAGGCTTGTTTGCTCACAATCACTCTACATTACATTACTTGCGTCACATGGCTGCCAGCCCTTCAGTCAACATTTTCATCGATCCCCATAGGCATTAATGCAACACAGAAACTTGTTTGCAAGATACCTGGATTCACAGATGGGCTTCACGATATCATCATCAACATATAGCTTCTCGCCACTTTCTTCACTCATGACGATGTAATATCGTCCATTTTCATCGATCCCCATAGGCATTAATGCAACACAGAAAGCAATCGTCATTAGCCAGGGTAGGGAGCTTGGCAAGTCTCTTAAGATAAGATTTGACGTCCTCAAATTGGTTCACCACTATATCTGTATGGAACTTCAAATTCTTGAGAAGAGCTTCAAGTCGCCCTCTGTCGACAGCTGCACCAGGTCTTTTCTCTTCTATGCTCACAATTACTGCCCAACCTCTCAGTTTGCCTGCTGCCACACGGTCATTAGGATAATACACTACAAAATGTGGTACCCTCTGCACCTGCACTTTCAGGGATAGCTGTGTAGGAGTTCCCCGACAGAAGCTGCAGTTTTTGATTTCGATCCTACAACAAGTGCAACCTCAGAGCATGCAAGGAACAATGTATACTACAAATTTGGCAGCCATCCTACTAAAACTACTTCTCGAAAACCAGGACATTCAAACGCATTCAGATGGTTCAGAAATCCTAACCTTCAGACTCTACTTCGGCTCTGACTAGATCCTCTTTTGCCCCAAGATGACGTGATCATCTATCACGGTTGCATACTCCTTGTTGGCCTTTAAAATAGGTGGCTGGGCTTGTGTACTGGTGGAGATAGGTCCCAAAAACTTCGAGTAGTAGTGTGCATAGCCCTTTTCTTTGTAGTGAATGGTGACAACAACGACAGGGAATCGAGTCAAAACGGCAGACATGCATTCATGATTCAAACGTCTACATAGTTTCAACAAAAACAACAGCAGCTTGGAAGTTGGAATGTAAGTTGTTCCATACCTGCGTCGCCTGAAGAGGTGGCCATAGTGGCCATCGCCGGTAGTGGCACCTGTTCCGAACCTGCAGAAGTGAGAGAAGTCAGCTCCTGTCATGTCTACCTAGTTTTTGGGTTCTAACTTGTGAGACATACAGATGACAAGGTAGCTAGCTAGCTTGGGGCACCTACCCTGCCGTCCAGCGCTTCTTCTCTGTATGTTCTTTGTGAGAGCATTCAGGACTGGCATCACTTTGAAAAATTCCGAGCGAATTCTGCAATGAGAGCAATCCGAATGCATTCTGCATTCTGGCAGGAACCCGCAGGAGGAGGAGAGCTGGCAGGCTCGGGAGTCGGACTCGAGGCTGACGAACAGGGAAACCAGCGTGGCGGGAAGAGGCGGAGGCGGAGGCGGTTCCGCCATAGCCGACACTTGAGCAGAACGTGCGAGCAGGACAACCAGGTCGGCAGGAAGAGTCGGTTCCGCCGTAGCCCAAACTTCACAACAACGTCACAGCTTCTCCGACTGATGCCGAGCCACCGGGCTCGGAAGAGGCAAGCGCAGGACAACAGAACCGAGGGCTAGGACATACAATGCCCGTAGGCTGCTATGCAGATGTCTCTGGCTTCTGGCAAGTAGGAAGGAAAGGCGTGATTTTGATTCGTCACTGCTGGCCGGCGCGGAGCAGCACGCAATGGAGCAAGTTGGGCAACGTGCATGCCATGCGCACAAGGACGTTTGATG